>QLOI01003447.1:0-23771 GCA_003313605.1 Tuber umbilicatum | reverse complement strand
TGGCTCAGGGGGAGTCCCTGAGGCCTGGGGAGGTTGGGGTGGCGAGGGAGCCGTGGTGGGGGCAACAGGGCGGTTGTGGTCCGTGATGTGTAGGACCTCAATTTCCTCGCGAAGAGACATGAGCTCCTGAGTGACAGAGTCCAGGGCCCTCCTGTATGCGGTATTGGTTTGACAAAACACTTGAAGGAGGATGGCTACTTCGGGTGGGGTTTCGAATTCTGGTATCTGTAGTTCCATGACACATTTCACAAAGAGACTCTGGAAGTAGGTGGGATCCATGTGATCGATCTCCTCACCATCGCTTGTGAGGACTGGGAGATGGGGCTGGGTGTTGCTGCGTGGTCGTTTTTGAGGGGGGGGTTCACCAGGAGGGAATGATGGGAAGGTGGGGGGGAGGAAAGTTTCAACACCACCAAGGGGTGTGAATCTAGACCCATAGGAGGGAGGATTTGGGTTGCGCCTTTGGCCCTTTCCTTTTCCCTTGCGGGAGGGACAGGGCGAAAAGGACATAATTGTAGAGTAAAGGCTTTCCCTGTGAGGGGTAAGCGAGGAAGCTGTGAGAAAAGGTTTTCAGCCAATGAGAGAAAGCCTTGGCGAAAAACTTGGTGTGGTTTTTTTAATCGCTGTGGTTGTAACGGAGACGGAGCATGCTGTAAGATCCAGCATTGTTGTTACAACCTGTTATACTGGTCATAAGTTGAGGAAACCAAAATTTGCACCAACACTAGAGGATTCCTGGTTAGTAATAGACTATTCTTTGGACTTTTTTTTCCGTCAAACCTAGCTGACATGCCTCGGATAGAGGTCGGTTTGGTGATATTTCCTACGCCAAAAGCTGGTGCTGCATCCCTAACAGCTGAGAGATCTCCACTCAGAATATGAACAGGTGGTATGATGTCCCAGGTTTCATCACTCTGCACTCTTGGGAAGCTACTAGCCTGACCAAAGATCAATTTGTGTCGGTCCTAGAATTTGCCCTCTCCCTTCCTCCGCTCGCCATTGGGCAGAACTTGTTTGAAACACACTAGTGGGAAATTGACGTTGATGAGTTCAAACATCATGTCAAAATACAGGTCAAAGTTGTGGGAAAAAAACTTCTAACAATGATTGAGCATCCCGATGCGGATCTGGAAAGTGCTGGCGTCAATGAGGAGAGTGGGAGCAAGCAATCAGACCACTGGAGTTTGCTCATTGTTGAACAAAACAATCTTCGTTGTCTAAGCGGATCGAATGTCTCCTTCATGCCCATGGGCTATAAGGATACACATTGTGCGCAGAAAGGGGGCTCCTGCTGCAGAACCTGTGTTCTTAAATCTTCCCTGACTGACTGACCGACATGGACTGCCGAGTGTCCTAGGCATCCCAGAGTCTGCGGAATTGCACCCTCTGCTCCCTGTGATCAAGGTACAAAGAGTGGAGAGAGAAATTGGGTACTCCAGATATCCGATTGGTGCGACTATTCACGGGGCGCAGCGCTTGCATCATGAGCCCCCAGTTACTCTGGTTCCTTCGGATCTCATCTTCATGTACGAAGATGTAGACATCCGGCCATGACTTCTGGCAAACCAGCAGGAACGTAATGATCCGTTGGATCAACACCTCTGAGAGTCGCGCCAAGATGACCCTGCAGACGATGGGCAAACGCCCGAACCTGGCAGTGGCCAATATCACTTCCACCACCAGGGATTATAGGAACGCGGCGTTGAAGATGACTATTTCGAGGCTGAGATTTAGAAGGAAGATGCTAGTGACAGCCATGACCGGGCTGTGGACGAGAATGAGGTGGACAAGGATGGGGAGGAGCCTCTGGAGCGGTCTGGCGCCGCAGCAATTAATGTTGAAAACGATCAAAGTGAGGTAAGTTTTTCAAACTTAACGCGTATTCAATCATCATGATAAAAACACAAGTAATTACACACATAGGGTGAACGAAGGCTCTCCCACATATCATGGTCTATGAGCTATTCACCCCACCCATTCAACACAGCCGCCGGTAAATCTTGTAAGCCGCCTTGGCTGTCCGAACCAGGCCTATCCGAAGCCTCTGGTAAATCACGGAACACAGTAAAGTTTTCAGCTCCTGGCCTATCCAGGCCACATAAGGGTGGACCCCAGTGATAATCGACAAGAACGATACCTGCGGCGCGGTTCACCTCTCCCCGCACTGCAATTCGCCAACTGAGAGCTGGTCCGCCTAAAAGCACCACCGGTGAGTCCAGTCGCGAGGGGCCCCTGAGCCCTTCTGGCCAAAGAGGCTCTGCAGTATCGAACTCTGGAGAATCTCGCCTGTCCTATGAAGAGAGGGCAACACAAGCGAGAGTGACTCTCAAGGAAAGACCATCATTTGCATCCTTCCTAGGCAAGGACACCGCTACCTCCACCTTTCACCACCCCGTGCTAGATGCTGTGACTTCGCCTGGTACTGTTTGTCTTCTCTGGTCTACCCCTGTCGTCCCAGATACCATCACGCCATCTCCTCCAACCCCCTGTGTGCAGGACTGAGCTTCACTGTCTCCCCAGTCCGTCCAGTCGCTTAACACAATTGCGCCCCCCCCTGCTACAACCCGCTTGGCACCTGACACTACGTCAATTCCTGGCTCTCGAGTTGCTGCCACATCTATCGCAATGAAAAGGGAAGGCACTTGGAAGATGCGCAGTGAAGGATGTTGCCAATAATGTCTGTCACCTCGCAACGTTTTCTTTTCATTTTTCTTTACATTTCTTTTTGTTCTAGGGTATTGCTACCTCTGTTGCTCAGTTTGGCACCCTGTATCACATTTTATCACGTGCTTGTCCGAGGATGCAAGGTTTCATCTTTGCTATTGCTACTGGTATTTAGGTGTTCAAGTTTCGCCGTCCTGTATCACCTTTTTTTCCCAGTAGGGCCTTTTACTATTTTTATCCTCCACTGAGTTTCTTCTGGTGTTGCTCACATTGACGGCCCACTTCACACTTCCTTCCATCATCTATCGGCAGCGATTTCTAGCTCTAGCGTCTTGTATTCTTAGATTCGAGGTCTCCCTGTGTTTGCTCACTTGGGCGTCCTGATCTTAGACTGGTAGCCTCTTATTTGGCGACTGGTATTTCTACCCACCCCTGAGGTCCACACCTTGTATTCACTCACCCACTGAATGCTAAAATATAAAACTCTTCTACATTTGGCGACACTTGCGGCCGTAGTGTGCATCGGCCTGCTGGTCATGAAATTCTCAAGAGCGCCAGACGCTGAATACCGACAATTAGTGTTCGTTGCGGTGGGGGGTGGAGCTGGTTTTACACTCTTAGGCCCTGCCCTGCCCCTGTCCGGGGCCTGTTGGTGCCCCCCTATCGGAGCAACATTTTACGGGGCCCCACCCAGGGCACGTGTGGAGCCAAGATACTAGGCAGAAAATTGCTAAAACGGTTGGCCACGCCCCGGGCCGTCGTGCAGGCCGGGGTGGTATATTTTGGCTGGGGCCCGTGTTTTACCGGGCCTCAGAGGCCACGTCAGGAAGCCTAGGTACAATCGCCATATTAGTTGCAGAGTTCAGCAGTGCAAACCCCAAGCATGCATGTGAAGAGGGCTCTCTAATCCCATTCATCCGCCGCTAGTGTCTCTCATGAAATTGTGTCGCTAATCCTTACTGTCTTTACCAAATTTTGACCCAGGGCACTTTCTTAATCTTCCCGGTTGAATTCTGTATCGGAGGTCATGTCCGGTAATTGAGAGTGGCAAGTTGGGGTGATGATGGTAGTGTGGATGTGTTCAAGAAGACATTATTGGTTAGATGTAAACGAAGACCCAATTCTTCCTCCTATTCCTCACCTGAGGTGATGTCCTCTGATGCTAGTAACTCAGCACGGTATGTTTAGACCATGAATGGACTTGTGGGACAATCATTAGCCAGTGTTTGCAGTCGAATCCAGGAAACCGATACCGGGTGAATGTGGTTGTTTCAACTCTAAGCACCAATCTCTATCGTCTAAGACCAGACGCAACCAATTCTCCACAACATACAACAAACACTCCTTATATTCAAGGTACGGGACTCAAAGTGAATATGGTTAGCTTAATTCCCTAATCCTCACTTGTCTGACAGTTGCTAACCCATTACACTATGAATAAATATAGTTCACATAGCGAACCTACTCCCCAGCAAGGCACTATGAAGGGGAGTAGACTTAACACGGGACCGGCTACCACAGGATTGAGAACGCCCAGATCGGGAACACAACCAAATGCACCAGGCAGCTCACCAAGTACATCATCGACCCACCAGAAGTCGGTTGGGGGCGGTTTCCGCTGATGCTCGAGTCACCATTCAGTGTTGGAAATTGTACCAGGAATCGCCCAAAGGTCGAGCCGGACCATGTTGGGTCTGGAACGTCGGGGCCAGGGACGCAACGCAACAAACCAGCCAGCTTTCCAAAAGCACTGTCAGGCCGCCTGGCATTGCCTCGGGACCATTATCTACCACTAATTTCCAGTGGTGTCTGGGGAAGACACCCCAAGCGTCTACGGCGTAGTACGATTCGGCCAAGGCATATGTTCATCAAGAAACCAATAACGGACGACAAGGATAGACCAAAATTGATCAAAACAATGATAGCGATGAATACCAGAAGTCTCAGGGATCAGATGAAGCTGTTTCGAACGCCCAACCTGATCTATGGAAAATGGAAATTTTTGATACTACTGCATCAGGAAAAGTTCCTCGTTCTCAAGCGATGCGCAAGCAGCGGAAAAATAGTGCAAGTACTGCCCTGATTTCCACCAGCTCTGGATCACAGGTGACTGGTCCTGGGTGGGAAACATCGGCACCTGGTTGGCTAGTGATTTGCGCCACGCCTTATTATTGTTCAATGTCTCTGTCATCTAGTTCCCCACGTTATTTGTCTCCACTGGGTAGCCAGAGTGCTACCATGTCTGATATCAGGAGCTCTAGTGCAGCTGGCCATAACCGCAGACCACAGCAGGAGAGCTGGGGAGGAAGTAGGTCTTGGCGGAATATGGAGTCAGGTCCTAATAATGGCATTGTAGAGTGCGGAGAGGCCCTCATCACATGGGACACCTTGTTCGAGGACCTACTCCCTAATGTGGTTAATTTAATTAGCAAGATGCACAGAATTTGGGATCACGCGGTGGTGAGGATTGCAGGTAGCGAATACATTGCACTTACGGAGGAGTGCATGAAGGGGGTATTTCCAAGTGAATGAGACACGACCTAGATTGCAGGTACCCAACTATCAGTCGCGCATACAATCGCACTTCGTATAAAGTGTGAAGATTCAAATCACCAGATAATACGAACTGCCGGAGTACGCCGGAGCTGTAGTGTCTATGCTACAATATCTTCTGCAAGATCATAGATTTATGTGCGACTCTATCACCAAACATTATTACCTACGTTATGTGCATCGTGAGCACCACATCCGCAGGCGCTCAGAATATTAACCGAAAGCCAGGAGGCAAGAGGACAGGGCCACCAGCGCCTGGATGCAACGGGACCCAACAAAAGGTCTCCGGACGCCCTAGATGCAACCAGTTACCTCTGGATGCACTGGATGTAATGGGACATCTCTAGATACAATCTTCTACCATACTACATTTTCAGGATTTGGCAAAGTATCCCACCTTGCAATACTTTGTGACCTTGGTCACAATCACAATAAAATTTGTATTAAAGTTCGTAGTCTCATTTATTGAAAGTTTAATACAGTGTAACCGTGACACCTGTGCCCATATTCCCGCGTAGCTATAAAAAACATACCTTGTCCAATCTCATACCAACTCCATGAATCTTTATCGCTTAGGGACGTATTCTATACCTTTACGTAGCTGGCGTCGAGCTGAACACTCCCAGGTGACGTAACTAGAAATGGCAGGCTGGTTTTGAAGCAATCCGGCGTCGAGTCTAACGGAGCCCAAGATCAGAGCCGAGACCAACTTCATGAATATTCAGCGCGTAGGGACGTACCCTATACTGTTGAGTAGCGCGCACCCAGCTGAACACCCTGCAAGTGTCAAAATTGGTAACTGACAACTAGTTGTGAAGTAATCTGGCGGCGAGTCTAAAAGCGCCCAGGTTCAGATCAGAAGCCAACTGCATGGATATTCATCGCAGAAAGATATACAACATACCGTTCAGTAGTGGGCGTCCAGCTGAACATTCTCCAGGTGACAGAACCGGTAACGGACAACTGGGTGCAGAGTAATCTGGCGTCAAGTTTAAAATTGCCCATGTTCAGATCAGAAGACAACTCCATGGATATTCATCAAGTAGGGACGTACCCTATACCATTGCGTAGTTGGCGTCTGGCTGAACACCCTCCAGAGGCCAGAGATAGAAAGGGACGGCTGGTTGTGGAGTAATCTGGTGTTGAGTATAAAAGCGGCCAAGTTCTGATCAGAAGCCCACCACATGAATATTCATCACCTAGGGACGTACATTATACCAATGCGTAGTCAGCGTCCAGCTTAACACACTCCAGGTAACGGAGTTGGGAACAGACAACTGATTGTAGAGTAATCAGGCGTCGAGTCTAAAAGCGACCAGGTTCAGATCAGAAGCCAACTACATAGATATCTATCTTGTAGAGACGTACATTATACCGTTGCGTAGGGGGCATCAAGCAGAACACCTCCCGGTTACAGGATTGGTAACCGAAAACTGGTTGTGGAGTAACCTGGTGTCGGGTCTCACAGAGCCCATGGCCGGATCAAAGACCAACTCCATGAATATACATCGAGTAGGGTCATACCCTGTACCATTGCGTAGTGGGCATTGGGCCTAACACCCTCCAGGTGACAGAAATAGAAACTGACGGCTGGTCGTGGAGTAATCTGGCCTAGAGTCTGAATGCCCCCAAGTTCAGATCAGAAGCCAACCCCATGAATATTCATGGTGTATGGACTTACCTTATACCATTGCGTAGTGGGCATCTAGCCAAACACACCCCAGGTTGCAGAACCGGTAACGGACAACTGGTTGTGGAGTAATCTGGCGTGGAGTGTAAAACCGCCCAGGTTCAAATCTGAAGCAAATGCCATGAATGTCTATCGCGTAGGGACTATCTTATACCATTGTATAGCGGCCATCCAGCCCAACACACTCCCGCTAACAGAATTGGTAATGGACAACTGGTTGTGGATTAATCTGGCGTCGAGTCTAAAGGTGCCCTGCTTCAGATCAAATCCCAACTACATGGATATTCATCGCGTGGAGAGCTCCATTATACCCTTAAGTAGTGGGGGTCCAACGGAACACTCCCCAAGTGACCGAATTGGTAACGGACAGCTGGTTGTGAAGTAATCTGCCGGCAGGTTTAAAAGGGCCCAGGTTCAGATCAGAAGCCAACTCCAGGATTATTCATCGGATAGGGACGTACCTTATACCATTGCTCAGTGGGCGTCCTGCTGAACACGCTCCAGGTGACAGAGTGGGAAAAGAATGACTGGGTGTGGAGTAATCTGGCGTCGAGTCTAAAAGCACCTGAATACAGATCAGAAGCCCACTCCATGGATATGCATCGCGTAGGGACGTACCTTATACCATCGGGTAGTGGGTGTTGGGCTGAACACTCTGGGCGTGACAGAATCCAAAACAGTAGACTAGTTCTGGAGTAAACAGGCCTCGAGTGAAAATGTTCCTAGTAACAGTATTGAGCGCAACTACAGGGATATCCGGGGTGTAGAGATGCACAGTATACCAATTTGTAGTGGGCACCAAGCGGTACAGTATTCCGGTAACAGGGTGAATTGTTTATGTAGTTTGTATCATCAGTGTGGTGTGGTGTTATGTGTGCGGAAGTGAAGAAACACAGGCATGTCTTGAACCCGGGTTATACCCAGTGGTACCTGTTCTGCCAGAATCATAACAAAGGAACTATTACTCCGATTTAATGCGCAGAATATGTCTCCTTTATCTTTTTGAACTGTGGAAATGTAAAAACAACATCTCCGGAAGGTGGCTAGCCGGGATTGGGTAAGGCTACAGACCAATCTTAAGGCACGATAGGTAGGAAGAAGATTCAGGATACACCTAGGACGAGCAAGGATCTATGACCTGACTCCGGGTGTAACATCATACAGGTGCCGAACCGAAGATATATGGGATGCAGTGGGATCTTCTTAGCGATATTAGGATGCCTCGAATCATTATGACGCGAGTCTGCATGCTAAGGATTGACTACTCGCAACTAAAGACGTACAGAATGTGCAGGAAAGTTACGATGTTAGTCCGGATGCACCGGACAAGGGGGACAAAACGCGACGACAAGTTGCGTCTAGACAGAGCGCCCACGCATCAGATGCCGAATTTATTTTTACTGATGCCGAAGGGCTACGAGGTTTGTTGCCATAACATGAGATCCCCATAGTGACTGATACTGACCGCTGGTCAACTTCACTTAGCAAGTGACATTTCTGTTTCTTGCACACCAGATTCTGGACGAGGTTTACGCTAAAGACTTTGCTGGAACCAAGCGTGCCTTCTAGTGCTGACCTGTGATTGGTTTCCTTGATCAAAGGTACTATGATATGTCTAACTTGCATGATACTCTGCCATACACTGTGAGCATGGCGGAAGTGAATATATGAGGGGTAGAGCGACTTTAATTCTAATCAAGTTGGAGGTAATAATCCACTAATCTACAGGGAGTGGGCTTGTCGCCCGATGGAACATACAACTTTCTGGCAGCATCACATCCGAAAAGCGCACGCTTGATCCAGTTGCTTAACTGAATTTGTAAAGAATGGGGTGAAATTGTCATCGGACACGTAAGACATTCTTGTCTGTCTGAAAGAAACATGGGCGACTATTCCACCGCGTATCCAGGAAAAAATTGTGTGAAGTGTTTGGAACGCATTCCAGGCGACAGTTTACCAGGTACACTTCCAGCAAGAGTAGCACACTCAAGCAGAACCTGGTGATTAGGGAGCGGTGAGTGCGCAGGTCACCAGTAGGAAGTCCAACGAAATTTGCGCCAAGACTGTGCATTGACCAACCGAACGCCGGGCCCTAACCATCGAGCCAAACTTGGAGCAAGGGAACCAATCAAAGGAGACGGACAGAACTTTCAACTACAGCCAGTCATCTATTGTACCCAGGATTGGGCAGCTAAATTCAGATTAGGGGAGCCAAGATTCAGGTGTGCTAGAGGTAGGGCCCACACGAGAAGGAAAGATGACCGCCTCACTGTCTCTTTGCCTCTCTTGACAGCTTGGGGAATCAGATGAGGTGCCAGAGGCTCCAGCGTGGATGGGGGAACGCCAGCCCAGCCCTGGTAATTGTGTCGTATATGGTAGCGACGCCTCCGGAACATAGAAGTATTCAGCATTAAGGAGATTTAGTCGGTGGCGGTAACAGATTCCGTTGGTTCGATGGTAAGATGACGTGATGGGGTTTGTACATTGGTACAAGGCGGGGGCAGATAGTATATTTATGAAATTTAATCAATAATCAAAGCTGAATGTAGAGTGCTCATGGAGACGTCCGGGTAATCGTGGGGTGATACACAAACAATCAGGATGAATGTGTGACACAGAAAGGAACATTTCACTATACGCCGGACCACTCCCTGAGGATACCAAGAGGATGGAGAGTAGCGTCAACAGCCGAGGCGCCGGTGTGGTAATAGAATCTGGGCACATTGCACGATACTGTAATGACTTTGCTGGATCGTACAGCAGACTTAGTCTTATCCCATGGCGGAGCCCAGACGGGATACGGTTAGGCTAGTCAAGTAACTCTACCAAAGGATTCCCTTGTGGACTAAGCAAATGGTAATGCTTAGGCTGCGGACAAAAAAGGTATACCAAGTAGGTAGGTAAAGTCTACGCTGCGCGTTCGAAAGGTCTCTGAGCGTTCCCGCAAGTTACCCGACCTATGGTATCTAATTTCCCTACCTTGGGGAATATAGTTACCCAACCTTGGCAAAGAGGTTACATGACTTGTGGATAGGAGTTACCCTACCCTGAGCGTAAAAAGTTACGCAAAGCTTTAGGTAAAGTCATAGAAATGTTTTTTATGCAGATTATATAGGAGGTACGAATCTGAGCTCAATCGGGTAAGCCGTTCTTGGGCTACGAACTGTAGAAAATCTTAATTTTGGTGAACATTGCTAAATCTAAGTCCAACACCCCCCTCTGGCCCCAATGTACAGACAATGTGTCATGGATCAACTGAATGGCAGTTGCTGATTTGCTAATAAATGCTCATGATTGAACACGGAGGCGTCATACTATATAGGTTGTCGCCGTCCTTCAGACCGGAAGCTGTTCGCGGGATATATGATAGGACGTGGGGCGATCAAATGGTTACACGACAAGTCATTCTTGAGTGCATACACCACTAATCCTTATAAGCCTATGGTGGTTGGTATGTGAGGTATACCAGAGGCCCGGGAGGCCGACGGTTAAGTGGCAGACCTTCGACTCCCATGTTTCCCGGAAACACTGTAAGATATCTGGAGGTTGTTAGGGAGCTCTTGACCCTAGTAGTCTTATCTTGACTGCGGTGCTTATCGTCAATGGCTGCGGGTAGCGCTTGTATATGCCAATGGCTTAAGTACCTCATCAGGGGAGTCTGTAGACCAAGCTATTGTGTCGAGGATAGTAAAACGCGATAGACTTGTAAAGCGTAATGATACCATTGAGTGGTTGTGTACGAGACTTGCATAGACGAATACGTATGGGACATTGAGTACGATATGAGGCTAGCTTATCAGTAACCTGTTAGTTCGCCACTAAGGGGTCAATGATGTGAAGAGTTTTCTCCTGCAGTTGAATGCATGTATCAGGATACTGCATGTACACTTCACGTCGGAGAGCGAACTAGCAGAGCGGGCTGACATTTGGTATAATGTTAGCCCGAGGCCCGGAGGAGATGGGCATGCTCGCAATGGTGGTGAGCTTAGGAGTGACGGAGAGAAGCTGACATTAGAATTTTACTTAAGTATATACGAGACCTGTTCTCCTAAGACGATCAACTATTCTCTCGAGAACTTATTGAGTAAACCTCTGGCTTAACAATATTAAGTTTCGGCGTTAAGGTTTTCTTTTACATATTTGTTCATCATTTCGCGTACGGTGAAAAGTGGGGTACAGCCGCATCCTTCGGATCCATCTTCACACATGGAGGCCCAATTACAGATACCTACAAAAATCGGTATGTCATTTGGACGTGGAAGCGTGGGACAAAGAAACGCCAGCTCCAAGGAGAGTAGAATTATAGTATCTTAATGCAATGGCCCAAGAACGGAGATAGCCTGGATGCAGCGAAGCAAGCCAAGGATTCTGGATGCAACGAAAGCCCGATGGTAAAGTAGGACATAATACACGAGGTCGATAGTTGTCTGAAAAAGGAACGCCGAGATCAACTATCCTCTGGGTGGGAGGCGCTGGGATCAGACGTCGCCCAGGTGGACAACGCAAGTATCAGATTTTGTCAAGGGGAAACAGCGGAACGCCAGGGGTGGTCAGGATGCAGTACGGCCCAAAAAAAAAATTAGGACGTGA
The DNA here is from genome assembly GCA_003313605.1 of Tuber umbilicatum. Taxonomy (NCBI): domain Eukaryota; kingdom Fungi; phylum Ascomycota; class Pezizomycetes; order Pezizales; family Tuberaceae; genus Tuber; species Tuber umbilicatum. Next base: position 12,274 of record QLOI01003447.1, on the reverse strand, counting down.
CGTCGGTCCGACGTCGTGTCCTGATTCACTCTTTGCCTAAATAGCGTCCTAAGCGTCAGACGCACCGGACGCACCGGACGCAAGTAAGTATTTTTGCTGATGTATATACTATAGAAAACTCCTGTCACCAGATATCCGTCGGGTACATCCATCCCTACTAATCCATACCGCTCCTTGCACTATGCTAAAACACTCCTAACGTCTCCTCGCATAAGTCCAGACTTCTCCACGACACTGCCCCTTGATACTGCTCCTTGCTTGAGTCCAGACTTCTCCTTGACACTACCCCTTGATACTGCTCCTCGCTTGAGTCCAGACTCCTTCATGCAGGTGGTTATCTGGAAGTCCCTGACAACCCCTGTCATATCACAACATATTGTGTTGTGGGAATATTGGATAGAACGACGATACCAGATGTGAAGTAGTGACGATCGATTGCTTTATGAAACTTGGGATGCTTAATACTTTCAAAGGGAAGTGCTGAAGACCCTGACTATCTACTGTTCTGGAGCAAGCCAAATAGCTTGAGCGAGCAATAACAATAATAGAGAAAAGTGGTGTGCGACAAATGCAAGGAGGTATCTTCAATAGTCCAGGAGGTCTAGATGCGCCAGTAGGTCCAATGCAAGGAGAAAGTATCGGTAGTGCGAGAAGTATGTTTCAACACATTGTGTTGCATGGAAATGGGCTAATCGAGGCCTCCGAGCTTGTCGTTGTAGTGCGGCTCGATGCCGACGACCACCAGGGTTGTGATGGAGAATTCGGAGATGGTGTGGTACAGGAGGTTGTAACCGGTCGAGTTTTGGCTCACCGTGCCGGAGGTCTCGACAACTATTCCTGGAGCGGTGTTGGGGTGTTACGTGTTAGCCTTATCCATGGAGGTGGATAAGACCGGCGCGGGTGTACTTAGGTCACCTTCTGAAGCGCTGAGGATACGGCCACTGCTACCCTCGATGCACTTTCTCTGGTATTTCTAGATCGTAATAGTATACTAATGGCAATTTCACGGGCGTTGGACTCGATTCACTAGTAGGGCTACTCTAGAAATCCTCCTTGGCGTTCGCTGTCGTGCTTGTGAGGCACCTGGTGCTCAATGTCCCCGGTACACTCGGCATACATTCAAGTCCGGATTCCAAACATCCGGCTCCGGCCCCCGCCTGATGTCAGGATCTTGGCGAGCGGGGGAGTGAACAGCATTTTCCATCCCGCTCGTCATGGATCCCGGCTCTTGCGCCGTCGATGACTCACCCGCTGGCCCGCGCTACTTCTCCAGGTCAAAGCGCAGATTACTGTGTACAATCAGGGGCGTTTCTTCGCCTATGTACTCGACGCTAGCGCTGCTGCAGACGTTAAGGCTATCGCTGTGCTAAGTGATGATGGCGGATTTGGTCCCCGTGGAAATGAATTCATGACCAACCAGGGACTCCGTCCCGGAGATTTCGGCACCCCCTTTTAGGAGCTAGGGCCCCCATCAGTTTCTTTTCTCTTCACTTTTACCGGAGAGGTGGGGCGGGGGAGGGGAGCCGGATGCCTTCACTTCAACAGTCACACGCCAAATGCAATATGGAACTGCTTTTCTCGGGGTTTAGTTATCTCCTAGGTCTGCTCTGTGAGCGGTTCCACAGGCGTGGAGTCTAGCACCGTGAAGTTTGAGAATAGCTAGTCGAACAGGTTTTCCGAGATTTGGAGGCCCGGGACCGACATTCCTTCATTTATAATAATTCCCTTAGCTTTGGTCCTGTGTTAGCTATGTTTGACCGAGGCAGACAGCACCGATAACAACAATAAGGCAAAATGACGTGAGGTGGGTGAGGTGGGCTTGGGGCCGATCCATGGATCAGTGGATCTTGGGGTGCGTGAATAGGATGAGGCTTAAGGCATTATTTGGGCTTGGAATAGCAGTGAGTGCCAGGAGGGGCGGATGGGGGGTTAGTGGAAGTGCGGGAGGTTAAACTTACTATTGCTGTTGGGCGCGGGAATGTCTGACTTCAGTCGTAGCCCAGCCCCACCGCCGCAGTTCTGGCTGAAGTGTTAGCATCCACTCAAACCTTTCGCCGAACTGGGGTGTATCCCGATATCTGAAAGCCCAGGCTTACCTAAAGGGGGGAGGAAGAAGATTAAAGTTAGAAGAACTTATTAGACCCCGATTCCGATTTCAGGCATGTGAATCACCTACCGCGTAATTCGGATGCGTTCGTGAGGAGTTTGGAAGTTTGGCAGTTTGGAAATAGAGTGGTTTGGCCAACCGAGTTGTTACCATTACGTGCTAAATGTGAGAGTTAGTTTCAAAGAAAATACGATGGCGGATTGTGGGGGTTTAGCCCACTTGTGCTAAATCAAGTTTGCTCTTAGTTATGTGAGATGCTGATTCTGTCTTGGTGTCTACTCGTGGTAATCGGTATAGGCGGTTTGCTTATGACGATACAAAGATTGCAACACCGTGCTATGCAACACCATTTAACAAATCGCGTATCATATCCACAACCAAAATATGAACATTTAGACTAGCGGCGTTGCCACGGTGGATCAGCCCGTTGCCTCTAGCAACGGCACATTTAAAATTTAGCATTGAATCGGTAAACCACGGACGTATGGTGCCTTGCGCCTAAAACGTACACTTGGCCATTACATCATGAAACACTCAACCCTCGGAGGAATTAGGGCTATGTTGTAAAAGTTGTACCTATTTACGAACCAGAGCCTAGTCCCATGCTATTTTACTATTAATTATACTGTTTTTTGTAAACATTCAAACCACATATTATAGTATTGTACCTGATTCTTAAATTTCTACAGCTGCTAATTCCCCCCTGTAATCTTAATAGGGAATGTTATCAAGATTGTTCATGAATCACTATAGGATGAAAAACTTGGACTTACCCAGTGTAAGTCCTACTATTGTGTTTTTGCACAAATTTATTAATAGTAAAATCTGGAGTGTAAGGTTAGTTGAAGCACTATAGTTACACATCCTGGTTATTTGAAATAGTATTTGCTCCTTGCTTTTGTTATGTAAATTTGTGCAATCAATTTATTAACTATACCAAGTATCCCGATTGTAAGATAGGGTGTGGAGATAAGAAAAGTTTCACGTGTTGTGTGAATCAAACATAGGAACATAAAGAATTTATGTTCTTATGGCATAGTCTTGATTCCTGAGAAGGTTGAGCGTTACACGATGCAACAACGGCCTTTGGGTACACTCTAGACACAAGGTGCCATACTTTGTCTTGCAGAGTTTCACACCATAGTCATCGCCATGGCAGTCACAGACTATCACTCGATCGGTTTAATTGTCAAAGGGTCAAATATTTTGAAACGGAAGGAGCTGTTCATCTGAATGATGAGAATTTTGATTGGAGACCTACAGGACATGCACATAAAGAGAAAGCAGGTACATAGAATTACTGTCCACCCAGACCAGATTTCACCCGCAACTTCTCCTGTTTCAACCCTCTATATCCAACGGCTCTACACGCTTTCCAAACAGTGAACCGGATATCCCCATAAAATTGTACGTGGTCCCCAAATAACTTGATTTCCTGGCATCTGCCCAGCTTTATCTCTGGATATCAAAATCGGCGAATCCTTTTTGCTGGATGTGTGGAGGGTGACGGTGGCTCGTGGGATATGTTGGAGGAGGATCCAGATAAATGCCCGGTTTCCACATCTCTCAGAATCGTATCAGACCGGGCCACAAGCAAACTTGCTTCTCCGACAGTCAGATTGCCGAGCGACCAGGGCTCCGTCCTATGTATGAGACCAGCCCGCTCAAGGAAGATCTTGATGACTGGCTCGTGCCTGCACCGGACCGCCCACCAGAGCGGAGATCTGCCACATAGGCTGTCGGGGGTGATCAGGTTAACGTCGCTCCGTGCCACTAGCATCCTCACTATCGCTTCATGGCCATTCTGGGCAGCCCACAAGAGCGGCGTTAGGCCATATATCGTGTCCGCCGAGTTTGGATTGATGTCGTTCCTTTTGACCAGTATCCCCACAATTTCCTCATGCCCACGGGCGGCGGCCACTAAGAGCGGAGTTCTCCCGTGTTTACTATCCGCCTTGTTGGGGTTGATGTCGTCCCGTTGTAACAATGTTCTCACAACTCCCACTTTCCCAAGAACGACGGCCGCCGTCAGTGGTGTGTGACCATCTGTGTCAGTTACCTGTATATCAGTGTCGCCCCGTTCCAGCAACCTGCCAACAATTGCGTCAAAGCCGTGGTCAATTGCCATGAACAGTGGTAGTCGGTTAGTTTGGGGATCAGGTGTGTTGGGATCGACATCAGTCCGTTCCAGTAGCATCCCCACGGCCTGCTCATGTCCGGCCAGAACAGCACACAAGAGCGGGGTACAGTCTGCGCCGTCAGCAGCGTTGGGGTTGACATCATTTCGCTCCAGCAATATTCTCACAATCTTGCTACGGCCGTGCCAGGCGGCAGACGAAAGCGGTGTCATACCATTCACGGCAGCGGAGTCGGGATTGACGTCGTTCCGTCCCAGAAGCATGTTGACGATCTCCTCATTCCCATTCTCAATAGCAGTTATGAGAGGTGTTTCACCATACCGATCAACTGAGCTCGGATTGATGTCTCCATGCTGTAGGAGTAACCTCACAATACCCACATATCCCTTTCTGGCAGCACACGCAAGGGGTGTTCGGCCTTCTGAGTCAGGTCGGTTGGGCGAAACGTCATCCCGGTGAAGTAAAATTCTCACGATCTCCACCTCCCCACACTCAGCTGCACACCACAGTGGTGTCTGGCCGTATCGGGAATCAGCTATGTTGGGATCGATCGCCGGGTGACTAAGGAGCATCTGAACGACCTCTCCATGCCCATTTTGAGCAGCATAGGCTAGCGGGGTTTTGTTTGAATGGGCAGTATCCATCGTTACTACACGGTGGCTGATGGCGGAATAATGTTGCGGAAGAGAAAGGAGGTTGTAAATGAGAAGTAAGGAGCAAAGCTTTTGAAGTTTGTTCTTCTAGCTTGAGAGATTGACGGCCAGTGGATGGAGCTGCAGATACTTCAGGTGGGTGCGGTGCTGCCTCAACCACAGTATCCGGTGGTGACAGTCACTGTGCGTTGGTTACCACAGCTACACTGTCAGCACAGGCACATCAAGGGATATCCACTAAATACTCACCTCGTGTTGCATGCCTCGGATTTGGGTTAGTGCCTCCATACCGGCTGCGATTCTAATATCTTTGGGGGGCGCTATTCCGCCCCATCGTGGGTGGACTGTTTGGGTATCAACATCAGTCAGTCCGGTTCGGTGACCCCCAGCGGGGGGCCGGATCATAGTGCAAGCTGCAGGTTGGTAGGCTGGTAAGTTCGTCCTTGGTTTTGAAAAGCACGTGCCAGTCTAGTCGAAATTCTTAGCAGCCGCCAAAGCCCAGGAGCGCCCAACCAAGAGCTGTTGGAGTCTTGGCGCCGCTCTCGTCAAAGCCACCAGATGCCCAGGTAACCTGAAGATATCCGTAGGCGGTTTGCAGTCTTTCGTCATTTACTTATTTGAAATAGGATGGTAGGGGCAAGATGTCACTTGTGTTGTGTATCTCGCTTAAGGATAATCTATGACATCTACTGACGAACCACCACTGTACTCAATATGGTGTTATACCTCAATGGACTATACACTCTATTCTTCCCTGGATCCTCGAGCCGCCGTGGGGGAATGCGAATTAACCGTATAATTTCATAAACAGTTAGTCCTGTGGAACAATAAAATCTTTCTTAATAATGGTGCGTATGTTGTTTGACACGATCAGATCATGATCGAGTTTTGATTGATCATGGCACGATGATCTGCTCGATCATCCTCAACCATAAGGCACCTCGATCAGATCCTCATCGATCAGAGAAGCCATGATCTGATCAATTTGCTGGATCATGGGTACTCCTCGATCATGCTCGACTATAATCAGGTATGCGCTATCATGATCAATCACTCTGCTGTATATCCGGATTGTAGGAATCGTGTCAGATACAATGCGTGTTAAAACCCCCGACGAGACCACTCACCCCTCATACTACACAAAAGATTAACCAATTCGCTTCCCATCGCTCATCATTCAATGCTTTTGCCAGGAACTAACCATGCCAAGTCACGCTTGAGTCGTGGAGGGCAAGCAATTATGGAAGCGGTAACGTACCTTACGGGGAAGCGGCTCTTCACCAGGATGCGGCTTACTCGGGGCAACCAGTGGAAAAAGAAACCTCGACTCTATTCTTACAACTAATATTATATATACAACTTTGCCAAGGTTTGAGTAGGTACTTTTGGATATGGATAATCATAATATGTAATTTTCATGTTCAGATTTTAAGTTATTGCATTTGTATCATGTTTTTAAGAGTGCCTCGACTAAAGTACCCACCTTTCTCTTCTTGTTACAGTTAGAAGTAAATGGCATATACTGAGTACCTTGTAGAGTATTGCAGTACTTCCATAGGTCATCCATATTCAGTAGGATGAGTTCTTAGCTGGCATTGTTTTGTTTCTTTCAAATTATCGGAACAACTAAGCAGGTGCAAAATTGGATTAAAATAGATACACAATTAGGACATTTAACTACAAGATATCTACTTATACAGCCTACAAATAGATTTAATACTTTGCACTAAGGTTTCTGGATATCTAGAGAGTAGGGATGCAGTGTTTTAGGTTGAGAAGTATCTAGTACATGTTTTATCCATTATTTCTAATCGAGAGTCTGGAACTCAATATAAACTTTCAATATATAATGAAATTGTTGCAGAATGTTCAATCACCGTACTGTAACCTGGTATGTCTTGACTCCTATATTATTAATAAGAATTCTATGCAGTCTACCATCATCCAAGTTGGTAGTTCATCTGATACTTATAGAAATGAATGGTTTCATTTAACTGAAACTGTTATCATATTTGCTACTATAGTTCAATATTTTCCTTGAATAAAGTAAATACTTATTGGTCCCAACTTCTATGATACTGTAAGGCTGTGATGGAGGTTATACTTATCTTAAATCTTTATTCCTTGTACAATTTGTTATGTTTTATTCAGGTAAAAACAACGTTTAAGTAGTAATTTGAATTAAATATCAGAATTCATCATACTTGCCACTGTGGTGTAATACTATTTGTATGTACTTTAATGATGCTATTGAAGCCAGTTACTAATTATTAAATCAATAGGTCAGTCATGTAAGTAAATATTATCCAGTCAAATTGCCTATTTTTATATTAATTTTAATACAGTTTGTCCGCTCTTTGGTAGGTCCTGTAATTACAAAGAATTTCCATGAATGGGGGTAAGAACTCATACTACTAAATATATATGCTCAATACAAGTAGCAGAATCTGTTACAAGAACTGTTAGTGGATGGGTTCAGATGTGAACCTGGATTCAAGCCGGCAAGTCTAAAGTTTGGTGCAACTTTTGAAAATATGGTAAGAATGTAACAGCTTAGAATCATACAATAATAATTACATAATAAGTTTCTCTATCTCTCAAAGTACCTGCTCCCAGATCTACGAAGTTTTATCAATCAAATTGGTTGTGATAATAAAAGTAGAAGTTGATTTTCAGCTGGTTGCCAAAGATGAGTCACATCCCGTTGCAGAGTCGCTCCCTTGTTATTATGTTAGTAATGACGAATTACTGGTGCAAGGGCTACAGTTAAACACTAGACCGGGGTGCTGTCAAGCATTGGTGAACATCTTAGGTGGCTATGATGCGGAAACACGTGTTTACTGGACTAGTACACAGACACAATAGTCTGGCAATCATTTGTGGCCAGCAGGTAATAACTCAGCAGCATGATGAGAGGAGCACAACGATAACAAATTTTGAAGTGCTCTTTAGTTGAACCACAGTGAATACACTGGCAGTGCAGGGGGAAATACTATCCTGCCAGGTGGAAATGTGGGAGCTAGAGAGAATCCATCTCACTTTGATCCAAGTACTACAAACATTTTGAATACTGATGACAACCAGGTACCAGATGTTACGCCTATTGTAAAAAGTTGGCAGCCAAACCGAAGTGCCCCCAGCTACACATGTTGGTGTTCTCAGTTAGTATACATGTATCAAAGCTGGCATGTTGAACAAACCAAACAAACCAGAAATATCAAATAATGCCGATTTGAAGGTGGATACCATTGGGACTATAGGGTTTCACGCCGACATTGATGTTCAATTTTTATTTATTCTAGAAGTCAGGTATTGATAATATGCATATACTTGGACTTGTAGTTGCCACCTTGGATGGTGCTACCAAAAGCTAGGATTTGGGCATTTATTATTTCACCAGTGAAGAGGAAGCCAGACTTAGGGAATTATCTTAAACCTCAAGGACAAACATTGGACTTAGGCAGGATTACAGCAATGATTTGAAACCAACTTCTGCGAGCACAAAGATCATGTAACTAACTCACAAGAGTCTCACTGTACCACTTGGTCTTGTCCTATACTGGACCAGGGAGGGTGTTCAAATAGACAAAGCAAGGCAGTCAAAAGGGATTACCAGACTTTGCAACTATAGTAATACTGGTTACTGAGAGCCAGTAGAGTTGACTATGGACTGAGTAAGATATACCAGCTTGATAGTAAGATGCTATTTAGCTGTTAATTGAGGAGGTCGGTTGACCTGGAGAAGCTAGCTTACACATACGTAAAGGTTAACGTATCTTTGGATTTAAAGTTACCCTAAACTCGGAAAAAAGCACGCGTAAGATCTTACTTTGGCCATGATGTTAGAACATTTGTTCCGTGGCCATACAACTGATAGCCGAGCATTTTCAAGTTAAACACTATGAGGGAATGTTTTTGGATAATACAGTATGTATTGTCACCATTCATCTGACCAGCAGCTGATTAAAGATTATATAGGACAGTGTCGAGTAAACGAGTGGTTACAAGAAACTGTTTTCTTGAGTACATATGCTACTGATACTTATAAGGCTACATTATTATTATTATTATATATTATTGAGCTTATAGAGCCCAATGGCTATGAAGCTGATTAATATGCAGGATAGCGGGGACTCACTCCCCTGTCAGATATTCCACCTCACATGGGCCCTACCAGCCTCTGAACAGATAACCAAGATCAGAAGCCTACTGGAGCGTCGCTTCTTGGCTAATTCTGTGGGTTTTCTAACTTTCTGGGCTATCTGCCTTAACTTCTCTAGATAATATTTGTTTCTCTCCTCCACCTCCCTCGCCTCTTCCAACTCTTGCATCTGTGCTGAGCCGCTAGCCTCCCCTTCTACCACTTACATCCCTCTTGCCACCTCCACCGCTTCTACCAGCACTATCGCTTCTCCCGCCTCTATTACTTCCACCACTTCCATCACCTCTATCCCGTGTTCGTCCTCCAGGCCATTGCCTTTTGATGGTTCCTTTTTGTCTTTCTTTCTCTTCCGTCGCGCTCGTTCTATTTCTGCCGGTGATCGTACACGGTAACTTGCTACTCCACGGTACGTCGCAAAGGGACAAAAATGTTGTGCGGTTTCCTCCTCACTAGGGAATAGGAGGAGGGCAACAGTTGGTGTAAGTAGTCGAGGTGTCAACGTTATCAGCAGTCATGGATTAAACTGTTTCAATTCTTCCTCTAGCTCGAAGGCTGAAGTTTAGGGGGTGCTTAGGTAGATAATCCGGCGAGCCCATTTCTCTTCCGCGTTAACACGGATAGCCCAAAACAGAATTCCAGAAGCTCATATGTCGAAGTACTCTATAGTTCTGCCGGGGTTGTCCTGACTGTAGCAGACTAGATTACCTTTCCGGGACCTCCGGAGAGCGGTAAACATGGAACAGTGTGTTGGGGGGAGTTGGTTCAGCGTTTCTCGAAGAGGTAGTGGATTAAAGTTCTCCCGAACTGGGTCCTCTACCTCAATTATAAATCGTGTATCTTCCTTCCATACTTGTCCTGGTGTTTGAGCTGAGCCTGTACCCTTACCATGAGGGGGGTGAGAGTTGTTGGTGAGCGGAAGCATAGGTGGGTTTGTGGAGGAGTTTATCAAGCTTAAACTCCAGTGAATGGATGCCATCACTGAGTGAAAGATCTTCACTGATTGTAGTTGTTGAAACATCAACAAAACGACCCGTCTGGTATTGTGTATTATCTTCCGAGGCTGAGCTCCCTGATCCTTCCTCCACTTTGCGGACCTGGCCACTCGCTACCTTCTCGAGCAGTACACGTACTTTCTCAAGATGTTTGTGCTCGTCGATTTGTTCATTGGTTGGGTTCTTGTATAGGGCAAAATGTAGGCAAGACGCGTGCACCATAAGTTGTAAGGCGCGTTTTACCATCTCTCAATATTCTGGTCCCTCGTCACATGCGGGAAAGCCTGGTGTGGAGAAGTCAAAGTTCGATTGAGTATGATGCGTGGGGACTGGTTTCGATGGGTTTCCTGCGATCTGTAGACGAATCGATTCCTTCGTGTTCATGCTATTCTTTGCTGTTTCAACAACCGGGGGCACCACTGGGCTACTGTTTTTCCTTCTCTTTTTCCTAACCTTCGGGACTCTTTCTCGCAGAACTCCGTCGCAGTCCTCTATCCGGTTCTATTGTCGCTCAGTGCTCGTTAAGGCGGTCTATATCGGCGCAGTTGGGAAGAGGGGGCGGGTAAAATTAAAAATATCATACTCATAAGGCTACAGTATTAGGAAAATATGGTATGTGGGAAGTCTGATAAGCCTCCATGACAGTTGTAAACCTTCAACTGCCGTATAAACCTCAACCAATTTTCCAAAGCCGAGAATATATGTACAACTAAGAGAGAGACTTAAAATGAAACGATGTTATAACTCCCGGTAATTCCCACAACACGAAAGCCTATACCATTTTGCACACGCTTAGGTGTAATCGCTCCACTGTCGGAGGCATTGGGGGAAGCGGTTCGCTACCCTTGTCGCTTGGGAACGTTGACCCCGATTAAGGCAGGGGTGGGGCCTGTTTGGCCTTACAGGTGATGCCAGCCGTCAAGGTGTCAAACGTTGGTAGCCCAGGTCAAGGCAGGCAGGATGCTGATTGCTCGGGCATAGCTCTGATTGGCCGCGGGAACCGGCGGGAGAGAGTAACACGTTCCTCCTTTGAGTACTCGATGTACTTCTTACATGCGTCGGATTTCCACCCCGCGCGTGTCTGTATCTGGCGATTCGGATATCCCCACTTCCGCTGCGCAAGTAGCTGCGCCCCGCCGAAAGCTATGGTCATTCCAGGCTCCTCTCCCCAGACTATGTGAGGCGTCTATCATCTGGAGCTGGTGGATTACATATTCGCGGGTGAAGGGTGATTGCTCACTTCTTCCAATGCAAAAGAGTGGGGTGAATGGTGGCCGGTGTGTGTCGATTTACCTTAGCTCCTTCATTGCCACGACAGAGCACCCTGGATAGTTGCTAGCTGAGATGATAAGATGCATGCCAAGGGGGAAAGGATCAGTTTTGGATGCTAGTAAAACTAGTTCCACATGGCCTTCATCGGGTGCTAGGGTAACACTGTTCTTTGTGAGGAACCAATTGCGATAAGAGATTCCCAACTCGAGGTCGTGCAGTTAGTACCTGCACTCTCCCAACCGCAGGAAGCCTGGAAAGACTTGGGTGAAAGCAGCGCGGAGGACTACCTCGTTGCCGTCGTTGCTGTCGCGGAGCCCACTGAGTATCCGTAGAAGTTGAGGTCATTTCAGCGGGGTTCTTTCCCCGCGTTCAGGTATGCTGTGATCTTGTTTAATTTCTAACAGGTTTCTCTCCCGCCGTGGGCCCGTGAATGCGGTAGTCTCAAGCCCCAGGTCCAGCTGATTGGACTTGATGCCGCAGAGGTAAAGCTTTATGGTTTTTACCTTTAGGGTCCCAGCTAATGAACTGAGCCACTCTATTATTGAAAATCACCGGCGCTCCCACGAAGCTGGACTCTGGGGTACTGTGCGAGAGTTTTTCCTTTCATGTACAGCGGTTGTTAGGATGAGCGGCGAGGATGAGAGACCGAATACGAGTAGGCGGAGCGATGTCCTATATGTTCGGTAAAGGTGAACGGGAAGGAGGCGCAACAGATAATTGGCGCTGGAGGTAGAAGATTAAATGGTGACTCAGATTCAACTACGGAGGATAAATGAAGGAGTAAGAAGGGTGCATGGATCGGAATCAAGTGCGGTGGAACTGGGATGAGAGAAGGATCGGGCATAAGAGCGGCGGAATTGAGACCGAGATAGAAATAGAAAGAAAATTGTGGAACGGGAGATCGGAAGGAAATAACCGTGTGGAATAGAGTTAGAATAGTGGGGTAGAGA
>QLOI01003446.1:0-23415 GCA_003313605.1 Tuber umbilicatum | reverse complement strand
CCCGGCTAACTCTCCTTGAACCCCCATAGTCGGCGTCAACCTACACTCTCCGCCAGCACCGGGCGGACAGCGTCGTTCTCACGCAAGCCGAATTGGTAGAAATCCGTGCCGCCCAGCGCACCTTTGAAGGCGCATACCTACGAACTGCGCTCTCGCAGTTCTCCTTCTCCCTCATAATCCTCCGGATCTTCACACAGGAGTTTTACTCCATCGGCGCTCTGTTCGCAGTGTTTGGCGCATTCATCCTGCTCGCTAGCCTTTTAAGGAGGAGAAGTGGGAACAGACAGTTCTTTAGGGATGAGAGTGAAGGGGGGAGGAAGAAGTTTAGGACATCGGGGAATGTGGGACTTTTTTCTTTTATCTCTTCTGTGAATGGGGCCGTTGCTGATTTCCCTCGCGGGGAGGATAGGTTGTTGCGGTGGTTAGTTTGATTAGCATCGCAGCTTATTCTGCGCTGCTGGTTCTGTTGTGTAAGTTGCAGGGGGAATAGGTTTGTATTGAACGATGGAGCAAGAGGTTCGGGAATGGGAATTGATGTTGTGGTGAGTAATTTGTATTTGCTATCTGTTTGGTGAATCTTTGTTTGATAGCGTGGAGTTTTGCTAAGTCTCGTCCTTCTATTGCTAGCTCGCGAGAGATGGTTTGCTATAATTGGTACCCAGCATTTATCTACATACTAATATTGAGGTGCCGTCGGCGTTAGCTCCCCAAGACATGGGAAAGCGCTATTGTATCATAACTGTCATGCCCATACTCCGAATTTATGGAATTTTAAATCACCCCATTGGCCAGGATTCCAGCCATGAACCGCCTACACGCCATCTTTGTTGGCGTGAACAGAATTGACAAAAGGCACGAAGGTTAGGCCCGCGGTTCTACCACTATCGCTGAGCGGTAATTGCGGTGCAACACCGGTACCCGAGTGTCAGTATATCTCACCTAGGCTCCCGGGCTGTCTTGTACGGTAGTACGTTTGTGACTTCTGACAGATACTTCACTCCCGAAACGCCCCCGCGGGGGCTCTAGAACCCAAAATATCATGTAGAGAAAATCTCGTACTTGTAACCCAAGGTTACTGTGCGAACGTGGTAACATCTATGATACCTGATACGGTGCAAGCAGCACTGCGTCGTACAGGGAGACTCTTACGCCAAAACAGAAAATCTATCCTCGACTTGTTATCCACGGCACTTGTACATGTACAAGCACAGTAGGCCCAATCAACCGCTCCACCAACGCACCTTGATTGAAAGAAAACCACCAGCTTTCTGTCTAGTTAAGTGATAAGCGCCAACACGGCCCTACTATTAAGCCTGTCGGACCAGAGATAAGGCCCCGCCCCCGTTGCCCGCTGCTATTCCTCCGGGTGAGAAGGTCGAATGATGACTATAGCACTAAAGTCTCGATTTCCTGGAAGAGTTGAAAATATAGACATCAAAAACTGTGATATATCCGGGTGGAATTGGGCCCCAGGGTCTTTCCCAGAGTTGTGGGACCGTCGTTACTATCCTACTGACAGGAACTAGGATGCCACCTGGGTCCCTGATTTTTTCCCCCCGGCCGACTATGATACTTTCTTTCGCCTACTCTGTCATAAATTACGTAACTTTGAAGCAGCGCTTTTAATCCCCCCATTTTGCTACCTCTGACTACGATTTTTAACCCTAAAAGAAAAATTTGAACCACTCATGTCTTCACTCAGCAACTGGGCTCGCTAGATTACACACCAGCGTCTCTTTGAGCTCAAATCCACTTTGCCTTATGATACCACCCCGACTACGTCTATTCTAAGAGGTATTCAGTAATATATGCCTCTGTGACCCCCCAACTACTGTACCTGCTTACCTAGTTCTCAAGTCACTCCTAAGATCATACTCGCCACAATCACCAACACCAACGATGGCCCTAAATTGCTCTCTCCTACGTAACGTCTATTTTCATAATGCTACAAATCCTGATGTGACTCTAGGAGGGTTTTTCCAGAATGGGTCTATAACCAAGACAAACTTTCTGGACATCCTTGGAATCTTACTTGTCCGTAAGGGGAATTCTCTGCAGATTCAAGAGAAGGTATCGGGCCATATCGTATCCAGAACAGACATACCACTGGAAAAAGGAGTATACAATATTTATTGTGATGGTATGTGCTATATTTCCCCCATTTACTTGGCAGCCCAATTGCTAATTTCGCCAGCCTCCATCCAAGTCAGTAACGAGTCCTGGATACCCTAGTTGATTTCTCACAATACCAGCAGTGGAGATGATAGATTCTGTCATGAAGTCCGTAATCACGACCAGAGATGTGTTGTTTCAGGATTGATAAATCCTTAAGGCCATATCCAGGCCAATATTTGGAGTGATTTCCAAGCTGCCCATATATTCCCTCCTGAACATGAAAGTCTTTGGACTGAGTACGATTATGGCCGAGAGATCACAAATATTGACAATACTCTTGGGATCGACTCATGTTAAAATGGGTTTCTTCTTAACACAGCTATACACACTAAATTTGATCAGTACCTTATCGCTGTAAACCCCAACAATAATTACAAAATTGTTGTGTTCGATATGGATATTCACAGGTTGGATGGCAGAATTCCCAATCCTGTGTGTCGCAGCCCAGACAATCCCCGCTGTTGTTTCCGACCAACTTCTAGGATTGCATTTCTGCCAATCAATCCCTGCGAATGTCAGAGGAGCAGGGGAACCCAGCTTCGAGCACAACTTTCCACCGGGTCATAATATGGTGGGGGAGATACTGGCCAGCCCGTATGGGCAGGAAAGATTCAAGTTGGGTATAGCTTCTAGGTTGAGAGGGTTTCCTAAAGGCAACCATTTCCATCATAGAGAGTCTCTACAGCTGTCAGCTTAATGTCACTAGATAAGCAATTATTTACCAGAGGCCCGGCAGGACCGCAACTGTCCTCTCACAAGTTGAAAAAGCGCCACTTAGGGGAATATTAATTAGATGGGCTAACAAAAAATGTCTTACAATGGGTGGTGTTTCTTGCTTAATTTCTCTTTTCCTTGCACTCATCTATAGGCTAGCTATTGTCATGTGGTTGCCTTGTGGCAGTATACACAGGTAAAGGAAGGAAAAGGATTGTTCAAAAGTTTAGCTATCGCAGGCATGACCATGCCACCTTGGTGGCAAAACAAACTAACTCTCTACCACCTACTGGCAATTTCTCCCATATAAAATAACTATTTTCATCACAAGAGGAGTGATCACCACAAAGATGAAAAACAATTAGAAAAAGAGCGCAAAATTTGAGGTGAAAGAGGAAAATGAAATAATTGGCATACTCGATGACTACATCATAGCCCGCTGCATAGCAAGCCATCTTCCCAAAAACCGATAGACTACTATTATCTTCAACCTATCCCTTGACTGAAACCTGAATATGGCTCTCTACGCACGGCGGCTCTCGCTATGGTGCGAAAACTACCATCGAAGAAACAATCTTAACACATATAAGGTTCCAAGTTATAGTGATGCAGGTGGGGGTTCTATCGCTAAGGCCAAAGTTTATGTGCTCCAAGATACTCTACCGTTGACCCAGAAACAGAAGTAAAACGGAAGGACAACCAAGTAACGATTGATACATCGGCAAATAACACTAGGCCCCCCCCGGAAGCTACCCGCCGTTTTTATACGCTTTGCAAACTCTGCGAGGTGCGGAAGTAATTTTCCTTCGACAACTCCAGCCAACACTCGCGATTCCCATTACTGGTCCATCTCTATTAGCGAATCTTCATCGCTACCAGCCTCCACCCGCACCTACCACCAGTACGGCACTACTTCCTAGGACACAGGGAAGCTTAGATTCCCTCTGATCTCGGTTTTCGCTCACACACTTAGACTGGTAGAGATACAACGGGTTAGTCACCTCGCTCAAAGTACGAGTAAGCCCCTCCCGTCGTCTAAAAGCTAGGGATACCGGGGCCTCCCATCCCCCACCTCGAACCGGTTCGCGGACAGAGTACCAGAGAAATGAGACCTTCCACTCTGCGCAATGAGCATGAAATTGGCATTATCGTATGGGAAATTAGTCTTCTAAATACTAGTATGATAGCAACAAGTGAGCGGTCTACTCGAGTATGGGTGGAAACGCTTGAGATGATGTCACCTCCGGCAGCTGCGTTCGGTGGTTCTTGCAGCATGTGGGTGGAGCCAATGTGCTGTAGTGGATACAGTGGCCTCGTCTGCTCGCACTGTCTAAGGTGCTCCCCTCGGTGAGATACGGTGACCCTGTGCTGAAGGATTTTGGCTTTGCTGTTCCCCAAGTTACTATACTGTATCCTGCAATCACGTAAAGTCACTCGTTGTTTGCTCCTATGCCCTTTTTCTCTCTTGTCGTCACCGTATTAGAAACCCCAGCCTGGCGCCCTAGGCTTGGGGTTAGTTAAGGGATAAATTAAATTAAATTTTAAACAGGCTACAGTCCACCGTACCCAGCTTTGGTCAGCTCCCTGGTTAGACTGAACCTCGATCATACAGTATTCAACAACCTACCCTCTGCAACCTTCTAGCCACATCGAGATACACGAAATACTATACTCGAGTACCTTACGCTATGAGCCACAATACAAGTTCCCTCGTCATACAGTCTTGTCTTGATCATAGCTGTTGGCTATCAAGATTCACACGGCCAAGAAATAAGCACAGGATGTCATGCGTGCCATCGGTTCCCCAGAAAACCGTACCGTGCTGTACAGCACGTCCCATCAGATGCCGGCAGCCGGACCTGTGTGGCGACGCCGAGCAATGCCGAGCAATGCAAGGCAGAAAAAAACAAAGCTTAACACGCGATCAGCCTGCGCCGAGCTTAAAGTTAATCCTCACCATTTCCTGTACCTCACTCTTACTCCCCCACTCCTATTCGGTCCTCCTCAATCACGAAAACGCCGATAAACGCCAATCATGGATGTTCATGACCCTCCGCGCTGGCTATCTATCACCGGTCAACCGCTCCCTAGCCTCGAATTTCCAAACGGTATCACTGGCATGTTCCCTTCTTCCGCCCCTGAACATACACAAAGCTAACCGCTTGAAAGGAAAATGTCGCGACATCAAAGAGTTCGAGAGGCTGAACCAACTGGGGGAAGGAAGTTCGTTTCACCGCATTCCCAGCGCTGATTTGCTGTAATTCATAGTGTTAACCAACTCTTTGATCGAACAGCCTACGGGGTAGTACATCGGGCTCGGGACCACGGATCCGATAGAAAGAAAAACGTTGTCGCTCTCAAACAAGTTCGAATTTTCGATTCCGACCGCGGAAACGGCATTCCAATTACCGCTCTACGCGAGATCTCCATCTTGAAATCCCTCCGACATCCCAACGTCGTCAACGTTCTGGACGTTGCTGTGGGCGCTGAATTCGACGAGATTTACATGGTCATGGAATACGCGGAACAGGTTGGTGGAATTTTTCTCTCTCTTTGGAATTTTTACTTGACGGACAATTGGCGCACCTCGACTGGCTTATGGATTCCTTCGTTCGAACGGACGATGGAGTTTTGTGATTGCGTTTCGGTTATTCTAGGATTTGGCAAACCTTCTCGATCATGCGAGAGTAAAGTACTCTGAGAGTGAAGGTATGCACCTCTTTCCATAATTTCTTTCGCACAGGTGGCGACCCCAAGATTGACTGTCATGGAGTGAAATGCCTTATGAAGCAATTGGTAGAAGGACTTGAATACTTGCATCGGCACAATATCATTCATCGGTACTTCCCTTCAATAATCTTCGGCCAAGTTCACCCTAACGTAGCCGCTATAGGGATATAAAAATGTCCAACCTTTTACTCACAGCTCATGGAATCCTGAAGATTGGTATGTTTGCTCAACATCTCACTTAAGAGCGGCAATCTAACTACTTGTAGCTGATTTTGGCATGGCGCGCGAGTATTCCCCCCGCCCCCTTACCCCCGGTGTGGTTACAGTTTGGTACCGAGCGCCCGAGCTTCTTCTGTCGGCCAACCGTTACAATCCTTCCGCAGACATCTGGTCGGCCGGCTGTATCATGGGGGAATTGATCCTTCAGATGCCACTTCTTCCGGGCGAAACTGAGACCGAGCAATTCTCTCTCATCGTCAAACTCATCGGTTCGCCCAACGATAAAATCTGGCCTAAGATGCGTCTCCTCCCTGGTATCTACGAAAAAGGTGCTGGTAGCAGAGGTAGATATTACAATCCACCTGTCGGGGCACAGAGCGAGAACATGCTTGAGAGACGCCTTAAGGGTCAAACAAAGGAGACAATCAGATTGATCAACGAGATGTTGACCTACGACCCCGATCGGAGGATCACAGCTAGTGAAGCTTTGAGACATAAGTACTTCACAAGGGAAATGCCACCCGCCCAGAGGCCAGAGTTGATACAGACCTTCCCGGAGATCCGCAACGAGCGCAGCGACGATGGCAGCCATCATGCTCGGGGTGGTGAGGGTTTGGGCAAGAGAAAGGCAAAGGAAGCGGGTGGCTCCTATGTCTTTGACTTTCCTGATAACGGATTTCCCGAGAGTCTCGATGGCGGAAAAAAACGGAGACGGTATAGGGATAAGGGAGAGTAGATCTTTTCCTTTGTCGCATTTACCCTAGAGACGTTGGCCTTTTTTTTCTTTCCCTTACTACATTTTTACATATCTTCTCTTTAGATTGTGTACTGTACAACGCTTTGTGTACGGTACTAGATGTGATAACCAGCGTTCCTATTTCCAGTGTAGAGTACTTGATAGGGTGCCGAGCATGATACCACCATCCCCACCAGTGCATACCGTGTACGACATCATACTTATCTCGAATGAAAAACGCAGATTCATTTGCTCTGCCTACTGTCCCACCCTGCTCGACACCCTACCAATTAGTCCACAGCCCCTAATCCCTGCTTACAAGCGGATATCCTTTCCCCCTCCACATTTCTACTTTCTCCGCTTCTCTTATTTGCATGCACCAGCAATATACGTTGATACTTTATTATTCAAACCTCACAAAACAACTCTCACGCCTACATTATTTCAGCGGTCGTAAGTCATATCACATCGGTGGATCAAACGAGAAAGCCAAAACCAACACCAGCGAACCACGAGCCTGAAAAAGAAAAAGAAAAAACTCCTAGGTATACTTTATCTCCACCTCTACTTCAAAAGCTCATATCCCCCTTCCGGCGGCATAACCCACCCCGCAATACTCACAAACCCAGCAATAACAAGCATAACACTCCAGGAAACCGTTGTCATAACCCAACTCAAATCCAACTTCCACCCAACAAAGAACCTATCATCATAATCATAAAGATACCCCACAAGCGCCACAGCAGCACACTGTGCCATAGCTACCCAACCGTTCTAACATCAGCGCAAATGCTCTTATCCGGCACCCCACCAGGGAGGGAGAAGGGGAATACAAACCGCAAATAAACACAAGCCCAACCAAAACCTTCCACCCATTCTCCCTCTTCACTCGCCCGCCCATGAGGATCGCCACAAAAGCGGTTATTATAGCGCCCTCGAGGACAAGTGCGAAGCTCATCAGGAACGCTACTGAGCGCCACATGGAACAGAAATAGCGGTCGTGCCCGTGGCAATCCGAGTATGTTGGGAAGCGCTCGCAGTTGCCGGTCAGGCTAGAGCAGCGTTTATGGAGGCCATAGTTGTAGGTTATCGGGCCGGATTTCTGGGAAATGGTTCGTTAGTAGGGGGGGGGGGGAGTAGAGGGAGGGAGGACGCACTGTTACTTCGACGTAGGAGGCCCAGCGAGGAAGGATTGTTGAGATTAGGGTTAAGATGGAAACTGAGGAGATATTGAGTTAGAGAGGTCTTTGGAGTGCCTTTTTTTTTTTTTCTTTTCTTTCTCTTCTCGAGATGTGGAGTTGTGCAGGAGGGTAGGTTTGTCCGCAGAAAATATGTAGAAATATCTCCACTCCTCCCTTCCTACAGTTAGGAATTGATGTTGTGTTTGACCGAAGTTGAAAGGCGGCAACAAATGACGCAACAACATACCTGCCACAAACGCTGCGAGTGACGCGCCGTAAATAATCCTCCGTGTCATGACTTCTTGGTTTGTTGTCTCTTCTTCTCCTAATATCACAGTCTGCTCTCCCTCACTCTTAAAGAAAAAACTCTCGACCGAAGAGAGGGGAGGAGGAGGCGAAGATTAAGAGGAGGAAGAGGAGAATAAGGCGGAAATTTTGTTATCAGCGGAGTGAGGGGGCAGGTCGTTCAGTTTAAAAACAAAATCCCGATAACCCACCAACAGGCTCGATTCCCGAACCCCACAACCAGACACGGACCGTTCTACAACACCGTAGATTCTCCGGTTGGAAAGGGAGAAATTTTGGTGGGGTGGGGTGTGCTAAAAAGATATATAACCGCTCGCCGGTATTGAAATTTGGGGGTCGTTAGGTGGTGGGGTTGAGTGGAGGGGTGTTTTATCAGGGTGCCCGAGTAGTAGTCACCTGTACGGTATGATACTCGAGTAGGAGCACTGCACAGGAGGAGGAAGGGGATGAGGAGGGGAAAGGCCTTTCTTCACCCGTTCAATTGTCTGTGAAAAAGAAGGGTAACGTCAATTGGGGGATCGATCTGTCTAGGTAGGTACTTGAGCACATCACTCGAGTACGTAACTGATTTTAGTCCACCAAAACTATTAACAGGCCGACGGATAGTCATCGGTATGCTATCTGGCATCTCGACCGGATGGAATAGGGGGTACCCGAGAAAACCGAGCCTGCGGCTGAGAAAACCGCCTACAGGGATTTTTCTCTTTTACCTACCGGATTCGCCTGTGGGAGCCGATGCGATGTTAGCAGAGCAATCCCCATTTCAACCTTGAGAGCTTCTGTCCCTGCGAAACGGGAGATATTCCTCAATGAAGCATCGCGACTACTCGCAGACTATCACATCGTTAAAGGGATCGTCAATGAGGCGTCCCATATCGGAGGAATAATCGTGCCCTCGATCGAGACAATCGAGACACCGACAGTGTTAAGCTGGGTAAACCTTAACCCGCGTATCAGTACCGGTAAGGGAAAACATTTTCGTTCGGTCTTATCTTTTGGTTCTTGCGCTGCATATCATACAACCGTCCGGGGCGAGCGGCCAGGCGTGACCGCGCTTATGTACTCGAGTATGATAATAATAATAATACCGGTAATATTATTATAAAGCAAGTGCTGCGCCAAGTTCATCACCTATTATCACTCGGAATTGCCAGGGAAAAATACCGGTACTTTCGTCAGCCACAGGGTTACTGGGGCTTAATAAGGCACCTACTGGTATCGTGCTTGTGGCACCGAGGATAGACTATGGCCTTTTGAGTACCTGCGGTCTCGAGGCCGGGTGGGCGGGATAGAACGGGGGTCTCCCAAAGAGTAAACTGTCCAGAACACCGGTAGGAATCTTTTTAAGTAAAGAAAATACAAAGTAATCTAAGCATCCTGAAAACGCTTCTCGGCATAGCTTCAGAGCATCGAATCACCAGAAGCACTTGAACCCCCAACTCCCCGAGGGTACTACGGTGCCCGCACCGGTACCGGTACTGTACTCGATCCCACCGCCGGCCGAGACAGGGGTTGCACCATCGCCGTGGCTAGCCTTTCGGCATCTCTTGGCATTTGTAGCCCCTCTATTTCTCCCCCACACCTTCCCCAAGCTTTGTAGCCCCCTTCCCCGCATGATTCTTTGCCCCTCATCCGCTCTTCTTGGTAAATATTTTATCAAGCTCTCATTTCCCCACATTCTAACACCCTTCCAGCCCTCTCCTTTACAACTCATTCGCCAGAAGTCTACTAGACTACGGTTTTATACCAAAACCAGAAACTACTCTTTCAAGAGAGCAAACATGGCTCCACAACTTGATGGTTACTTTAAGCAGTGAGTATATCCTTTTCTGTCTCCTCATTACTCCAATTATCGAAATTGGCTTGTTTGTTTGTTCGTTTGTTTCATTGGTGGAGTATTACTGATTGGTATTTAGGGTGGATTTGATGGCGGACTCGTTCATCAATCGTTCGTATTCACCTAACATTGTCTTTACGATCGAGTGCCCTGTTACTGAAAACAGCCAGGCCTTCGCTCCGCCGTTGCCATCCCATCGGTCTCGGCTGATCCGGACTTGCGCCCCAAGGTTGTCGCCATGGCTGAATTTCTTGAAAAGGAGCTCAAGGCTCTTGGTGCTTCTGTTGAGAAACGTTTGCCCGGGAAGCAGCCCGGCCATCCTAACCTTGACCTTCCTCCTATACTTTTGGGCAGATACGGTAATGACCCTAAGAAGCGCACCATCTTAGTATACGGGCACTACGATGTCCAGCCCGCTTTGAAGGAAGATGGATGGGCCACAGAGCCTTTTGACTTGACTGTGGATGAGCAAGACAGGATGTACGGAAGAGGCAGCACCGATGATAAGGGTCCTGTGTAAGCTCCACTCGTGATCCCCATGCTCCAATTGGAGAATGCGCTAATATTTATTCGCAGCCTTGGTTGGATCAATTCCATCGAGGCCCATCAGAAGTAAGCATATAATCCTTTTGATTTTTAATACTTTTTGTTGTATGCTGACAAGCGTTAGAGCTGGCGTCGATTTCCCTGTAAACCTTTTGATGTGCTTCGAAGGAATGGAAGAATACGGATCCGAGGGTCTCGACGACGTAATAAAAGAGGAGGCGAGTAAATTCTTCAAGGACGCAGAGGCCGTATGCATTTCCGACAACTATTGGCTTGGGACCAAGAAACCGTGCTTGACATACGGCCTCCGAGGATGCTCGTACTACTCCCTTGCTGTTTCGGGACCCGGTCAAGATCTACACTCTGGTGTCTTTGGTGGGACAGTTACCGAGCCCATGACAGACCTTGTTAGACTGCTTGCAACTCTCGTCGATAACAAGGGAAAGATCCAGATTCCTGGTTTGAACGAACTCGTTGCTCCTTTGACCGACGAGGAGAAGGAGCTCTACAAGGATATTAGTTTTGAGATGTCAGATCTGTATCAGAGTCTTGGTAGTGAAACAAGCATCCACCAGAGTAAGGAGGATACCCTGATGGCTAGGTAAGTTGAAGGTAGTAATGCTATTATTAGCGAGTTAACATGTCTAACTGTAGCATATAGATGGCGTTTCCCGACTCTTTCCATCCATGGTATAGAAGGAGCTTACTCGGCACCTGGAGCGAAGACCGTTATTCCCGCCAAGGTTATCGGAAAGTTTTCTATCCGCACAGTTCCTAACATGCAACCCGATAAGGTAGATGAGCTAGTCTTTAAGTTTGTAGGCGCCGAATGGCAGAAGCTTGGCTCGAATAACACCATGAAGTGCGAGATCGTGCATTCTGGCAATTGGTGGGTTGCGAGCCCAAAGCATTGGAACTTCTCTGCTGCTGGTAAAGCTGTTGAGAAGGTTTTCGGTGTCAAGCCAGACTTTACTCGTGAGGGTGGTAGTATTCCTGTAACATTGACATTTGAGCAAGCTACCGGGAAGAATGTCTTGTTGCTTCCCATGGGCAGTAGCACTGATGCCGCCCATTCCATCAACGGTGAATTTCCTGTCTCCTCTTTGCGCTAAATGTACCGTACTAATTTAGCACAGAAAAACTTGACAAGAGGAATTACATCGAAGGAACCAAACTTCTGGGGGCATATCTTCATTACGTTGCAGAGGAGGCACAGGTCTAACTGAATTCCTGGAAAACCCCTTTTCCGTGGTTTCTTATTCTTTGAGAGGGAATGCCAATGACCTACAACTTTCTGGGAGCGAATCAAGGTGGTGTTAACACTAAAGCATGGTTGTGGTCGCCCACAAATAGCTTTCGAGAGGCTTAATTATTTTATTTCTGTTTGTGAACCGAGTGATTACATATGACTATCGAGGGCTCAGAGTAGTTCTACACGTGTAATCGCCGTATGCTCGAGTATCCTTGCAAGAATTGAAAGGCTATATATACCCTAATACCGATTACCGCTGAAATCCCAATAGTCATCTTACTCTTTTCATTAATGATGCCGACCTTTACTTGACGCCGAACCCCTCACCCGGTCTAATACCAAGAAGAGATAACACAGGAATCCCTGGCGCTCCAACAAAGCTGAGTAATATCCTATGATCAACGCTGCGTCAACCGCATAGAAATCCACGAGCAAACTTACCCCCCAATATGGACCCATCCTGACGCATCAACCTCGTACTGTAGCACCCTACGAAATGAACGCAAAGGTACGGCACGGTAGCTGACCTTTACCCCCCCTCCACAGCTGGCGCTTAACCTCCATCCAAGACCTGCACCTTACCACACCTGATGGCACAAGAACCTTTACGCTACGCAATGGTATACGTATCTCACCACGCGCGCAGTCTCCTTCCTGCGATACGGTAGTTATTATATTACCCGCTGCTTACGGGTGCTCCCGCCGTGCTCATTCCATTTCTGAAGGGGACACAGGTTCTCACTCGAGACTATAGTTTTGAAACATGGTAGGGTAGGATTATTATGAGGGAGGGGAAGGAAAGGCGGAAAGGACTTTCTCTTGGGCGAGCACGCTTTGCAAGTTGGAAACGAGAGGTGGATGGGCAGTTTGAGACGTGTCTCTACCGATACCGAGATGACGGTAGTGGGATTGCGGCTAGATTGGGAGAAGTGAAGTACCTGTACCGGTGGGCATTTCTACTCGAGTAAGACTACCAGTGCTCTGGTATGGACGTTAGTGATGAGACGGACAGGGTATGGATGGCCCGAGACTTCATTGACATTAGTGTTACCAGAGATATATGGTCTTGGGCCACCCATGCCCGTCCACCTCATCGCTAACGTCCATGACTTGGTACAGTGCTCGAGTTTCCGGGAAATGTGATCATTAGGCTTGGCACTTTTTGGCAGGAGGTCCCGCCTGCCAATGTTAACGCCAAGCCAAATTCCATATTATGGGAAGCTTCGCAAGACGCGAGCAGTCTACTGATTACAGCCGTAGTCTACCGAGAACTGGTAGGCGCTAGTACTAGTATGTTCAAATAAGAATTTTATTCCCGTTTCGTCTCGGAACCGCATTAAAGCGCCATATATCGTGTTCCAACTCTGTACTCGAGTGCAAATGGCCAGGACTAAATCCTTCAGGGCTCTCACTTTGGCGCAATCGTAAGTTTCACTTGAGCCGCTTCTTCTCCCGCTTCTGCCGGTTCTCGCCAGTATGTGCGGTATTCGGTGGTAAATGACATACCATGCAACCGGAGCACCACAAGTGGTGACGAATCCGATTCCCCATCCAGGTCGAAGGGGCAATTAAAGTTAAAGTTGGCCGTCGCTTTAATCGTACCCTTTCGATCATCATACAGACACACCTAGCCATACCGAGCCGCAATCGAGGAAGTCCAAACACCTCGCCGTAAGATCCGTAAATAGACAGACTGAGAAGGGAAACCCGGACCTCAGGAAGGAAAAAGCGCTCGAGCTAGATCCGAACGCAACGTCCTACCGTACCAACCAACCCCCTCCGGTAGCCCTACACAAAAACTCCTTGCTGTCCCCTGGACGGTCCGAGATGGCCAAATTCGTCGTCAGGCACACTAAGCCCGTCCCGGAGGGATCCGAGCTGTGATTCGCTGGGAATGTTCAAGCTCACCGGGAGCGCTCAGTCTAGCCTTCGAGTGCCTGACGACGAATCTGGCTGTCCCGGATCGCCCAAGGGATATGTTGTGGTGCCGGTGGACGGATTTCCAACCCTCGAATCGTTGCCTTCCCCTCGTCTCGTCCGCTGCTCCGCCCCATTTCACCGCCCTCCTTTCGCGCCCCGGGTGTCTTTCGAGAGCGATCGTGGGGGGTTGTTGCCGACCGGACATCGATCGTGCCTGGAGGGAAAGATATCCCGACTGCGCTGTGCTTCGCCTACAGTGTCGCGATATCCTACGGTATCGTGTTGTGGACGGGGGATAATGCAATAATTAGGGCCTCGTTCCATCGCCCTCACCGCAACCGTACGGGGCGAGAAAACGTGGCCGGCTCGCACAGAGTGGGATGGCGTGAGTGGCCCAGTTGCCATCCAGATCATGCGAGGGCTAATTTGTTTATGTATCGTTTCGGTTGCGATATCTAGTACCGAACAGTCAAGGTGGTGGAGTGGTTAACACGTTCGCCTGCTATTACTTCGGTAAGCTGCTCAGCGGATGCCTTCGGGCGCGCAGGTTCGAATCCTGTCCTTGACGCACTTATTTTTTTTATTTTTTTTTTCTTTCCTCTTTCCCCTTGTGTTCGCACCTGGGTTTTGTTTGGCATTCTCGCCTACGGATGTGGGTGGGCCACATCGCAATACCGGAACGGCAATGGCAGCGGCAGTGGGTGTGTGTGTGTTGTGGGTGATACCTGTCTTACCTACCGCACAGATATTGCCGGTAGGTGCGAAGTGCTTGTTTTGTAGGCGGGGGGAGGGAGGAGAGGAGGCACTGTACGAGTACGGTACCGTACCATACATACATACATAGATAGATAGGTAGGTAGGCGAAGAATTCTACTTATAATACACTTTTCCCTCCAATCCATCGACCCGGATCGTCGGGCCCCACTTTATCTCGAGCTACCGCACCGCTATCCACGACCATGTTTTATTCTAGAAGGGCATGTTAGCTACGGTAGTATCCGCCCGTTTGTACTCGCACAGTAGAAGTAAGGAAGGAGCGGCGGCCATCGGTACCGCAGCAGATGCAGGAAATGTTTTTCGTTACTACAATGAAGCGCGAATGCAAGATTTATTCACGGCCATTCATCCCACTCATCAGCCTACGCACCGTCTACCCATCTCTATCACAGTCCTCCGCCACCGGACGAACCACGGTACCCTTTATCGCACAATCCATCGAAGAGACCTATCGCGCTGTGCCCGGTGTTGCCCGCGAAGGTTGTACCGCAGCGTCCTGAGGACGTCCTTGGCGGTGGCCATCTACAACGTGTAAATACCTACTGTACCAGCGGCTTTTTCCTCCGCTCCTTGGGTAATACCCCGAGCGTTACGAGACCGGCGGGATCAATCTCGAATCATGCCATGAATGTGCTTCCCTTCCTTCCTTCCCTTTCCTCACACCTTCGCGAACGAAGAAGAAGCTCCCGCTCGTAGGGCACATAACACGAGTTAGGCTGGCAGTCTGTCTCGGCCAGTCCCTCCCCCCCTCCCTCCCTTCACGCGGCAAGATAAAACACGTCAGACGCGGTACCGTGCACAAGTAAGGTCAAGTCGGTCGATAAAGTATCCGTCGTGCTCGTACGGTACCGTACCCCTCATCCTCATCCTCCTCCCCGCGCACTCCACTCGAACTCACGAGACTGAAGCCCGAGTCGCTGATAGGGCGTTTGCGGGCAGGTTGGTGTTCTACGCGTCCTATCAGAGGGGGAGGAGGCTCGTTGGTGTGACCACCCCGCTCTGGCTGCAGTGCGAGTAGGATTATTTGGTGGCCTAGTGGTGTTGCGGGGGCTGGTTGTTTGGTTTTTATGTAATGGGCGGGTTGGTTGGTTGATTGGCGGTTGAGGTCTGGGTGGCTTGTGGGGGGGGGGTCTGGGTTTTGCTTATGTCGGATGAGGTTGAAGTTAAGAATTTTTTTTTTTTTTTTTCGAGTCGGGGGATTCTCGATTGTCTGGAATTCTTCTCCTCCCTTCTTCCCCTTCTGACTCTGGACCGGTCTACCAATGAATGGTCCGGTGGGCATTCTGGGGATTGGTTGTATGTATCGCAAGGTCGTTCCTTAGACTACCGTACTGTACGTGAGAGAGAGAAATGAGGGGTGATTTTTTTTTTCTTTTTTCCCATGGTTATACAGATTCGTATCGTATCTACCGATGGATGGTGTGATGTGAATGCTTGTACTTATCCCATGGGGTGTCTGAAACTACGGTCCAAGAACTCGAGTATAAAATTCGCGACCAAGCAGGCTAATCCGCTTTTTGGGGAATTCCAGCACTGTATTGTGATTCGCTGTTTGTAATTAATGATTGCTAAGGTGCTGAGTCACTTGAACATTGAAAAGCCTAAATTCGTAACCTGAAATAGCTACCGTAGTGGCTGACTGATCCGGTCTTGGCCTCAATCGGCATATTACTACCCTGATACGTACCGATCTGGCGTCCATCATGGCGTGGTGACTCGTCGCGAATTTTTACAGTTTCTCTATTTTATTTTTCGGCCACAGCGCAGAATTGCACGGATCGTGAGGATACTTGTGGTGGAATACATTCGTCGAGTTGAATGGATTCTGCCGGTGCCGGTGGGGTTGGAGGAGAGGAGGTCTGCAGTTGTGATAAAAGTCACCACCGAATGAAATGGCGTTTTCGGAACGAGAAAGTGTCGGTTAAATCCCGGGCAATTGAATCCATTGGAAGATGGAGGGGAGGGTCAGTGTTCCGACTTCCGGGCTAGGTTAGACCTATTCTCTTTGTTCAAGCCTTCTGATGGGTTCAGAGCGCGACCACCGAAACTGGAAGCTGGGTCTAAGATGAGATCATACGTCATCCGCCACACCCTTTTCCTTTTTGTTTTCCTTTTTCTCCCTCTTCTTCCTCTTTCCTTTCTTTTTTCCCTTCCTCTTCCTCTTCCTCTGAGTGGTTCATAGGGAGGGGGGAGCCGAGAAGGTTCGCGATTCCTCGCAATTCCTCACCAACGCTTTGCCAGAGGAGGAAAGTGTCTGGGCGAATCGGGGGCACCTCAATATTTTTTTCAATTTTTTGAGTAACCCTGAAGGTGTGGCTCACTCTCCGTGTGCCTGTTGTGTGATTGCTGCTGCCGCCCCCGGGCAGCTTTGCCCAGCCTGGCTAGCATAAGTAGAGTACCTACTCGTAGGATAGGAAAAGAGTCGTCGATGTTGACTGATGATGCTTGCCGTTCAACGTCACCGTCATTCTTTCATACCTCCATCCCCCCTCCTTTCACACCCATACGTACCGTACGTACCGATCATCTATCTAGTCAGTAACGATACATTTCTGCCCCATTTTTTCCTTTTTTTTACCCTTGCAACGCCGCAGCACTTGCCCGCTCCTCTTCGAAATCCCTTTTTTTACCCCCTCCGAATTTCTTGCGAGTACAGTCAAACCCCGCTGTCCCGGATCTCGATAATACGGATACCTCGCTGTCCCGTATGAAATACTGTGAATTCAAAAATTCTTTACTGCAAAACCAGACCCGTTGTCCCGGATTACTCGTTGAACCGGACAGATTCTGCGGATTTTGGCCATCCGGGATAGCGAGGTGCGACTGTACTTTGTACCGGTACGGTGCAACGATACGGTGCTCGTACCTCGTGCCCGCCCTCCGCCGACTAAAACAGCTCTCGTGCCATATCTCTGCTCGTTAGATTGGAAAACCCTACCGTTCAGGTCAAAAGTAGATACCACAAATTTATCCCTCTTTCTTTATCCAAAGAACCGCTGGTACCGTGCCTCGTTCATCCCCAATTCGTTATTGTCATCTGTGCGCGCTCTGTCGCTTAATTGCTGGGTGCGGATTTGCTGTCTGATCTTGGCTCTGTGACGGTAGTTTTTTTTTTTTTTTTTTCCTCCTCCTCGCTTTATTTTTTGCTCCTCGTGATTGTAAGCGTCACCAAATTTCTCCCCAAACCTTTGACTTTTTTATTCTCGTCTTCCTCTAAGTTGAAATACGTTCAATTAAGAGAGGTAAGGGAAAGTCGAATCGGGGTTATACCGGTGTTGCAGAGCTGGACGAAAGGGAAAAAAAGTGTCGGAAAGAGAGGGGGGAAATAGAGAATCGAGAGAAAGGTGGAGAAGTTAGACTAAGAGAGAGAGCGTGTGGAGAAGGTGAAGAAGAAGAAGAAGAGGAAGAAGAGGAAGAAGAATAACGTGAGACAAGCGTTGGTGGGTTATTGTGCAAGACAATTGCTTGCTTGGTGGTTCGGTTGGGAGGGGTTCTCTGCTACCGTACCGGTCGGTACTGTTGCTGCTGCTGCTTGGCCTCTTCTGCCTCGAAGTGAATAAGGGAGGAGAGAAAAGGAGGCACAAGAACTCTGTTTCGAAAGCACCCACTACGTCACCTTCGTCACCGTCACCTCCGTCAGCGACCCCCTATCGTCCTCGAACCCAACAGCTATCCACAACAGCAACGCCAAATAGTACCTGGATTCACTACGAATTGAGAGGCGACGAGCATTTCCACGGCTGCGGGCAAGCCACTGCCTAACTTTTGGTTCTCGCTTGTTATTTACCCAACTTTTTTTATTTTTATTTTGTTTTTGGGAAGGGAAGGCTTGACGATTCTTAGTTTTCCCACGAAAAAAATAAAGGGAGGACAGCAGAGGGAAGAAGAGCGAGCACAGAACAAAGGTCCATCCATATTTAACGAATCTCCTACTACTGATATCCATCCTCAAACTCTTTCTTAGAGAGAGAGAGAGAGAGTCGAGCCTACCCCGAGGGGACCTTTCAACTACCTCCCCGATAGACATTATACCGGTACAGTGCGTACAGTTCATTTACACAAATTCGTAAGCACAAATCACGCCTACAGTACTACGCCTCTTCAATACTGCGGTGCCGTATCGTTGCGACCGCTCCACCGAAACTTTTTGGTAATTCTTTCCCTCTCACCTCCCCTCTCCCTTCTCTTCCCCCCGTCGTCGTTGTCCTCCAACTCTCCTTGACTTTTCCCTCCCACCGCACCTTGTACCTGCTTACGCTACACTCTGCTCGCCACCCGCTGCCCACCCCCTCTCCACTCCTCTCCACCCCCTCCCTCCCCGTCTCTCCACCCTCCATGAGCCGTCAGCCAATACCCGCCGCGATGATCGCCGACGGCTACTAGACACGCCATAGAGCACGAGTAATTGCTAACCCGTCGTGATAATAGCCATCCACCTCTTTCCCGGCTGCCTACCTTTCCCCCTTCATCCCCTTCTACCCAAAAAGTGTGCATCCTTTTCGTGAATATTTCGATCCCCTACCCACCACTTTTTGTGGATCCCTATTTTTGTGCAGCCCATCCAAGAAAAAAAGAAAAGAGGAAAAGAGAGAAGAGAGAGAGAGAGAGAGAGAGAGAGAGAGAGAGAGAGAGGAAGGAAGGATTGTCTTTTTTTGGTGCACGTGTGGGCGTTTGAGGAATCAAAAGCGTCGCTTTTGCCTGTGCCCATTATTTAGCTTTGAGACCCGCTTCTATACGGATCATCACGACATCACCCCCACATCATTTCCCAACCGCCGTCACTCCCCAAACTAAATACCTTATCGTCTTGGGAGCAAGCAGGATACCATCCACACAGCAAATACATAGAAATCGTCATACTCAGTCATATTATTAACTATGTCAGCGGCTGTAGTCTCGAGACAGCAGTCAGGTGGTGCTGGCCACAGCGCTGGAGGGACTTCGAACCCAAGCTCACGTATGGGAACCCATTCTCCTGTTGACAGCAAAAAGTCGAATTCGAAGAGTGAAGGTATGTTTTCACGATGTCGGTATTTTTTATCATTTACAACTGTACCATTCCGTTCCTTGCATCTTTCGTCCATGTTTCTATATTTGAGATGATTCATGTATTCGGCGGATACGCTACTAAGGTTCAAATCCGGTAAACTATATTTACTCGATACTGACATGGCCGCAAAACTTAGACAAGCCGAAGTCTTCATCAGATCAGTCTAACAATAACGGGAGAGATACAGCGAAAAACTCGTCGAAAGTTGCCCCGCACACTTTATCCCCTTTGTCGAATCCGTCTTTGCCAGTTGCGAGTTCGATACAACCGCCCCAAGTTGCCGTCGACCAGCCTCCGGATGCCACAAAATCCTCTCCGCAGAACAACCATGGTCCAGGCTCCTCCCGCTCGTTACAAAACAAAAAGTTACCGGGGGATACACCAGGAGGAGGAGATTACTTCACCATCATCAATCATACACGACTCGATCAGGAACCCAATCCCTTTGAGCAATCGTTTGCATCATCATCCTCAGACCCTCTCTCTACGCCCAAGACAATTCTCCCACCTGTTACTGCGATAACCTCCCCTG
Source organism: Tuber umbilicatum (assembly GCA_003313605.1). Classification (NCBI taxonomy): domain Eukaryota; kingdom Fungi; phylum Ascomycota; class Pezizomycetes; order Pezizales; family Tuberaceae; genus Tuber; species Tuber umbilicatum. The sequence goes on along the minus strand of QLOI01003446.1, from coordinate 3,440 downwards.
CTTCTTTACTACCCGGTGGTTCAGGGGGATCTGCGTTCAATTGGGGCCTTAACTCGCTTCGATCAGGGCCACTTTCCCCCGCCATGCTGCAGGGCCCCGCTTCCAACTCTAACGTTGGATCAAGCAGCTCACTTGCTTTCGACACTCACATCCGAACAGGGTTGACCCCCAACGAATCCGGCATTAGGAGTGGCTTGACTCCTGGGGGCTCCGGCTCTCTGTTTGCTCCGTCACCTGCTAGTAGCGCACTATTCCAACAATTTGTGGGAGGCGGGTCTACTCCAACAACCGTGGAATTCCACAGGACTGCACTTTCGGCTGCCAGAAAATCATCTCACCCCGCGCCATCGCTGATGTCTCCGCAACAGCAGCATGTCAAGTCAGAGGATAGGACCTCGGGCCCCGACCAACGGAAGAGACAGCAATTGAATAACTACCATGCAGCTGATCCAGCGCATAACGCTGCCAATGGTTTATTCTTGTTGGCGAATGCTCAGCATCAGCAGCAAGAGGCTGTGGGTGACTCGGGTGCTGGCATGAATGCCGGATCCGCACCCAGCTATCCCGGAGGCCCATCATCGGGTGCTGCCGCGATCGATAATTCGAGTCCAAGCCTCGCCAAAAGAGCTTTGGTTAATAACGCATCTAATGCCGCGATGGGCGTTAATGTTAATAGGTCTTCCGGTGGTTCAATACCCAATAGCGTTCGAGGGATAAGCGAGATTAGTGACGACTTTGCATCAAGTGACGAAGAGATGCAAAACACGGGTTCGCGGAGGAATACTCGGCCAAAAAACCCTAAAGGCAAGCAATCTGCCGCTTCGTCTGGACGCCGAAAAGCCGACGGTAGTCCTGGAGGAACTGGAGGGTCGCAAGCAAAGAAGGCCAAAGGCCCACAGGGTCAATCGATGTCTGTTAGTGGAGGCAGCGACGACGGACAGGATGATGGAAAGGATGAAAATGGCAAAGACACCAAAAAGATGACTGACGAGGAGAAACGAAAGAATTTCTTGGAGCGAAATCGGTACGTATTTTTTTTGTCACTCGATGTTCTCTACCTCTTCCCTGCGAGTTGTCTCCACTAAACTATGACGTCATTCTAGTGTTGCCGCTTTGAAATGTCGCCAACGTAAGAAGCAATGGCTCGCTAGCCTGCAAGCGAAGGTCGAGATCTTTTCTAGTGAAAACGATGCGCTCACTGCCCAAGTTACCTCTCTTCGGGAAGAAATCGTTTCACTCAAGACGCTGCTCCTCGCACATAAGGACTGTCCAGTCGCCCGATCTAACGGGGGGAATATGGCTACACTGGATATGAATACAGGCATGAACAACGACTACGGCCATGTTCCGATGATGGCCAATCATTATGGTGGTATGCCTGGTATGGGCGGTGGAGTCATGGCACCTCCTGGCGCTGGGCGAAGGTATTCCTAGTGGAGGACGACGACGATTAACGACCGAAACGATATGAATATAAAAAGTTATTATTTTACCTAGATTCGTCAAATTTGTGACCGCAAATGGGTGGGCGAAAAGAAGGGCTAGCGTTCAAGCAGTAGATCCCGGCCGAGGTTTTTATTTTCTTTCTTTTAACCTGTTCCTTCGCCTCGTTTTTCAGATGGTGGGTTACGCGGTTGTTGCTCCCCCCCGATTGTGAGGGGGATCGTTAGCTTTTTTCTCTCTTGCCTCTTTTTTTTCTTCTTAATTCAACAGTACATAGCTTTAGGGGATTGGGGGCCGGGGGGGCAAGGAGGAATCGTCTATTATTATTATTTTTGATGTAGGAGTTTTGGGGGGCAGGGTCATGAACTATCAGTTCAGTTTTCTTTTTTCGCTCCGACGAACCAAACCAACAAGCAATCACCCTTTGCACCTCCTCGATCTTGCCCTTTTACCCCCCTTTCTTCCTTTGCTTGAGATTATAGTATGTAACTTTTCTCCCCCCTCCTTCCCTCCCATCTCCCTCGCGTCTTTTTCCTCTTACCTTCTACTTATTTGCTATCTATGGTTTCTGGGTCTGGAATTCTCATCGCTTTAGGTCCTTTTTGTAACTTGCGACCTTGTCTTGTGTTTTTTTTTTTTTCTTTTCCTTTTTGGTTTTATGGTTAGTGTGTGTTTATTCAGTGAATTGGTTGTTTTTGTTACTTTTACTTCGTATTGTACTCGTATCTTACACAAAATTAACTTTAACTCACCTTTACCTTTATCCTACCTCATGTACTGTACTCATGTCACCGATTGAAGTCGCCTTTTTTTTGTTTTTTTAATGGTGACGCGCTAAAAGCAATGTCTCTTCGATCCGGAAACTTGGGTATGGTACTGTATCTGTGCCTGTGCCGTCCGAATAGGGTTTATTCAGTGAGGGAGGTTCGAAGTTCCCGGCGCATGGAAGGCACAGGTGTTTCGGTAGGTGTATTCATTGGAAAAAGACAGGACTCGGGTACGGTACTATACACGGTGAACCCTCCGGCAAGAAGGTGAATGGCATACCGAGCATGTAGGCACAGGCATTTTATTCCTCATCATTTGTCGAACAAACTAACCTGTACTCTGCTTGACACTACAGTTGGTAGAAAAAAGAGAGAAAAAAGAGCAGTTCCATGAAATAAACTTCCGGGATATCAAGATCACACATTGAAGTAGAGTCCGATCATTTCACCACCCGCCCATCCCCACGATGCCCCGAAAACCCGGCCAAGCGTAGACGGCACAAAATCTCGTCCCCACAAAGATAGCGAACGGGTCAAACAGCACACGGGACGATTCAGATGAAGAGGCGAGCAGTGAGCCGTCCGCAGCGAACATGTCAGGTCGGGTAATAGCGCTCGAGGTAGGAAGGAAGATCGAGCTAGTACGTGCGTCCGTCCGTGGGAGTTTGCACGGGCAACGATCAGAGGGGTAGACTACTGCGGTCGATTTCTAGAGGTGTCGTTGTTTCCCGTACTGCGCTGCCGGTGCTGGATGCAGGATTGACCGCGGGGAGAAGTGGAGAGGGGCTCTGTGTTTATTTCCATCTACGGTGCGGTACCTATCTAGTCGGCTGTCGATATGCGCTCGCAGAATCGCGAATACTTCCACATATAACCAGTAATAATAGATGCTTGTATTATACTCGCTTGCACTGTCGAATGCCGGCATGTACCGCATCTCGTGCGATCACGGACCGCACAGTACCAGTACGGTGCTCGGGTACCGCTGGAGTCTTCAAGAACAGAGGCTTTTTCTTCTCCTCGCTTTTCTGCCTGGATCGGTGACTATTTGCTTCACGTAAATTTACGGTACTGGTATCGACGCTGCGAGATGGTTTTGGTCCTTACCGTACATGTGTGGCATGTTGCGCGGAAGAGTATGATACCGTGCCTGCGGTATTTGTGCGTGGGTTTGTTGAAACTGGCTAACGGCTACCGATGCTGCGCCCGCTGTTTCCTAAGTTACGGCAC
>QLOI01003443.1:2651-30763 GCA_003313605.1 Tuber umbilicatum | reverse complement strand
CTTTGGCCCTTTCCTTTTCCCTTGCGGGAGGGACCGGGCGAAGAGGACATAATTGTAGAGTAACGGCTTTCCCTGTGAGGGGTAAGCGAGGAGGCTGTGAGAAAAGGTTTTCAGCCAATGAGAAGAAGCCTTGGCGAAAAACTTGGTGTGGTTTTTTCAATCGCTGTGGTTGTAACGGAGACGGAGCATGAAAGGTCTCCGGACACTTTGCACTTATTTGTACTTGCCTTGACGCAAAAGCGTCCGGAGACCTTTTAAATTACCAAGCACTTGCAGCATTGGAGAGGCGACTTGAGTTGTTTCAGAATGTTCGATCACCCATCCGTAGCGTAAAACTGACTGCAGTCAAAATGATACCATAACTTTTTTCTTCCGTAATATATTACTGTATCCCTTAGGAAGCCACTTTTGTTTACTTGTAGAATGCAGCACCTCTTCTAGCACCGGAATAACCCTGGGGGGCTCTAATCACTGGCCGCGATTCAAACTGATCCGAGACATCCCGTTCGGACCCCTAGAAATCCCAGCCATGAGGGCGATCGCCATCACGTCAGGGGCGAAGGGAACCGAATTGCATGAAGGCTTTGGGCATGACCGGGAAACGTCCGGCTTATCGGATAACTCTGCGCCAATTCCCCGGCTCTGTACTATGGATTAGCGACCAGATTAAAGAGATATTCGGAGATTTGGTTTAGGAAAAGCAGGACCTCTGGGGAGTCTATTACTGATATCATTATTGTCGATGGTTCCAATATTCTGCTGTGTTGTGTAATCCCAGTATTAACATTATCATGTCGTTAGCATGGTTTGAGACTGGGCAACTCAACACCCGACTCGCTATCCCTGGGCTGATATACCGGTATCTAGTACACGGCGCAGTGGTAGAGTGAGCGGGTTCTCTTGGAACTTTGAAGGGAGGTTGGAAAGGTGTGGTCATAAACCTCGTTTTCCCACCTGGCATTCTGAAATAGCGGAATAGACAGGAATATGTGCAATACCTAACATACGGTAAGAAAAGCATCTTGATCCTTCCATGGATCACCACAGATATCCACGTTCCCTCACCCATATCCCCCCCCTCCACACACTCCCGCTAAGACAATGGAAAGGCATAGCTGGACAACCTTCCCCGCAAATCGTGATAACTCCGTAGCATATGAAATGCCCACCACACTCCTGAAACATAGGGGAGAATTCGACCATCATCCCCGACCCACGTGCTGTCTTCCACAACTCTGGTGCGAATTCGGTATCTTCCATGACTTCTCGCTCAAGAGTTTTCCGCATCAAATCATTTGTACCAGTTTTTATACGTTTAGACACCGGGAAACTCTCACCCCTAAGAAAGCTACAGGATCCTCCCCACTACTGAGAGCCAGTGACACGGAATCCGGAAGTGCCTTATGGTCAGCGATACGGAAGTAGACCGGTTGGTTGGTTTTATGTCCAGCGCAATTCAAAGGGTTGGAGTGTACGGGGAAAGTAAATGGAAGGGGAAGGCCGAACAAAGAGGGGCTCCATGGATTAGGCTTAAGAGGGGTAAGTATAGTACAGGCAATGAAAGTCTTATATGGCCGTCTCGTCCTAACGAATCTAGTCACGGCATTGAAATCTCAAATAGCAGCTAGCAAATTCCTTGCCCCAGGTATGATACGGTAACTGAGACAATGGGATGCGGTATGGAGCCGGGGAGTAGGGTTGGACTCAGTTATAGTAGGCTTTGTTGCTGACTTTATCATAATATAATTGCCAGTTCCGTGTAACAGCCCTAATCTGTACTTCGCGTACCTATGATCACATTTTGGAAACAAATCTCAGGGTTCATTTTCAACCCGAGTGACCAACGATGAGGAACAAGCCCATCGTCAACTCAGTCTATGCACCCAATTATCACTCAAGAACAAGAAAAAAAGTTGCTAGCTAAAGGATTGTATTAGAAAATCCCTAGGATTCACGAACAAAGAAAAGCTTCACCTAGCCTCGTATCCAACATAAATCTAAAGATTATCCCTGTGCAACAGGGGAGACCCAAAACCACTCCTGTTCGAAGCCAAAACTTTATACCCCATCCAGACTGCCACCGACGATCTACACCCATGCTTGACTCCGAGTAAAACAGCCATTACTATTACCTAACCTCGGCAAAAGAAAGAGAGAGGTGAACGGAAGACAAAACCAAGACCCCAATGCGCCCAGAACAGGAACAAAAAATACAAAAAATTAAAATAAAACCGTCAAGAGCCAAATTTTAGCTCGCGACTCTCGAAGGCACCGGACTATCCTGATGCCTGTCCTTCCTCCTTCCAAAAAATATAGACAACTGCCGCTTCAGACTTCTCAAATGGACATTTGGAATCCCCATTGTCTTACTACGCGTCGGCAACTGCGGCAACGGGGGCAGCGGCCTCTCAGCAAGTTCCTTCGGTAACGGGTCCGTCTTCATACTATGCGAGGTATTCGGCCTCGGGAATAATACTAGTTTCTCACCCCCGTTACCGCTTTCGTTCCGCCGTCGCTCGAGTTCCTGCCGTACCCATTCGTTTGTCCGACTTTCGGCTCCGCCTGATGTCTTTGGCCGTGGGGATACGCGTATTAGTGACGGCTTGCGCTTTAAACCTACGGGCACCTGTATCGCGGATGATTCGAAAGGCTTCGCTTGTCCGATCTCTTCAGGATCTATCAATTCTATTGGTGGCTCAGGCGTGCGTACTGGTGTCCGAGATGGTGCGTGGCATTTCGACCTCAGGTTGGCTGTTGTGCTTTCCGGGGGTGAGGGTGGCTGGATTCTGCGAGCCTCGCTCAAGCTCATCTTTCTTGCAAGGGCGGTTTTGGAAAAGTTGTAGGGTGGCGCGGTGCCATTTGAGGATGGAGGGGTCGGGGGCTTTACTATAGTGTTTGTTTGAACGAGGTCTTTTAGTGATGGGGACTCGGAACTGATATCTGCGCCGGATCCCAAGAAAGTCTCAGGTTTGTTGGTGGTTCGGGTGAATGATCGTGCTGCGTTCGAAGGAACGTAGGGTGATTTTCCTTCTGGTTTTGGACTAGGTACCGGAGTTGCACTTCGTGATAATAATCCTGAACATGATCGACGTAGTTCCAGTTCGGTTCGTGGGCTGAGAGGTGCCAGTGATGAATATACAGGTAATGTCTTCTTAGCAGCAGTAGTAACGATAGTAGTTTCGATCTTCGGTGAGATGTTCGTTTTCTAGAAACATATCAGTTAACTTTCTTTTCGGGACTATCTAAATCTATACGGGGTGGGGAATGGTCTGACTTACAATCGGAGCAGGTCTTGTGAACGCCTTTTGCCTCATTTCGACGACTCGAGTAAAACCAAATAGACTGTCTTCACGATGTGATATGTACTCTCCTGTGTTTCTTTGTAAAGGAATGGAAAATACGCTCTGCGTATAAGAAAAATGAGTGTCAAGCCAGAGTAATTCAAAGGAGGGACGGGAAAAAGAATGAAAAGGACAACGAAACGAAGGCAAAACGAAGGAAAGACAGTGAGGAAGAGAGGTTCCAAGGAGACAACGCAATTAGGGGGCGTACCCAGGTTTTCATATATTTTTTGCCAGGGGAGGGGGGTGGTCATTCGGTGGCCCACAACAATCTCGAAGCCGACCCGACCACCAACCAGGGATACATTGTGTATTTTGTTGATATGCACATCTCTGGGGGAGTAGCGAAACGCCTTACGCTACGCGGTTAGAACTGCGCGCTGTCATTGGTTAGGGGAGCCCTGAACCGTAAATTGAAGGTTGTCGACCACGGTTTCAGATGAAGCGGTTAGTGTTACCGACGCCCGTTGTTGAGTCCCGACCAGGATCGCTTGCAGAGCCACAACAATGGTGGAGAGCTTTGCTCGGGCATAAGTAGAAGTCTGTTACAGCATCTGTAGAAGATAAAGGATGAAGAGAATAGACTGCACGTCATGGTGGTGTCATCACGGAAACACTTTGGATGGCAGGATCGCTGACAAGTTTTACTTGTACTGTGCTGTCCACACCTCGAGGTGACCGAGTGACAAAGCGGAAAGGAGTTCTGTCCGCTACTGGGCGAAACCTGGTCTAGCACGGCATTCCCGGATTTTCTGCAATATGGCACCCCTACAGCACGGTACTCGAGCACAAGAATGTTTCCCTATGTGGGAGATCGTCTGTGTCTGTCCCCACAACTGTCTCATGCTGTTGGCCTTTCTCGCTCTCTTAGCAATACGCTTGCTGGGGCTCTCTGCAAGGAAGGGAAACGCTCCTCCCCCATGATCCAGCCCAGAATGCTTTACCGTATCCCAATACTGTAGAATCGACGTAGAATCGATCTACCGCAGCTGACAACCGAGTGTCCTAACTGTAGTATTCCCGATATCAGCCGGGGAAGGCGGAAGAAAGGCCTACGCGTGTACCATGGTATTTCATCCGTGCAAAAGAAGACTTTTCTCGAGTGCTCTTACCACACAGTACAGTCGCACCTCGCTATCCCGGATGGCCAAAATCCGCAGAATCTGTCCGGTTCAACGAGTAATCCGGGACAACGGGTCTGGTTTTGCAGTAAAGAATTTTTGAATTCACAGTGTTTCATACGGGACAGCGAGGTATCCGTATTATCGAGATCCGGGACAGCGGGGTTTGACTGTACTTGTAAGTTATGCCGAAAACAGAGCCCCTTTGCGCAATCTCAGCTGTGCTACCACATTTTGCGGATCAACCGCCAAAGGTTAAATTGACACCGGTACTAGTACGAATCGTACTTGTAAAACCCCAAATGGGAGGGAACTGGTAACGATAAAATCGCACCAGAAAAATTGAACCCAAACGCCGCTGGATCTGCTGCGTGGGGTGTATGAGTAATAATTTTTCTTTTGTGGGCCGGGAGGGGGTAATGCATAAATTCATACGGGCGGAGCAAGAGTCCAAGTACGAGGTGGGTGATCTACAGGTTGTTCTGCAGGACGTTACATGTCGAGCCTTAGACCCAGCATGGAGCGGAAGGTGGCACTTGCAAGAGTGCACGAGAATGGGGGGAAGAGGACCCAATGCAGGGGTTTTTGATCCATCCCGTATTCCGGGAAAACGGGGTCATCGGAATCCGTTAGTTGGTAGCGTATATTATAGTAGCTATCTTATTTCTTGTTAAAGATGAGTTTTTGTGATATAGTCAAGGAGAAAAGTATTGGTAAGGAATATTATGCACAGTACAGTACTACTGGGCCACTATTTGCTTTGTGCTCCGCGTAAACGCTCCGGATAATCTATCCCCTATCAAAGCGCCCAATTTTACTCCAAGAGGATATGCTTACCGGGAACACAAGGTACTCTGTTTAATAACGGAGGATTTTCACAAACAGGGATATCTCGTGCGTGGCCTGTATGTGTGTGCTTCTGGTATAAATTGTTTATTCCCACCCTGGCCGATGGTTCGATGTCACTGTTAATATGATCGTAAGTAGTTTGAACCCGGTAGGAAGTGCCCTGGTTGCAAAATACCTTTGTTAAGACTCGTATTCAGGATACGGTACAAGGGAACACCCTCTACGGATGATTATATTGGGCCCACGGTGTTCAAAGTATAGCTTTTTGAATCTTGTGGAGCATATTTTTAATACGTGTGTTTGTTTGCGATTACATCCCACAGCATTCTCTCGGACAGCCATCTTCGCGCGCGGTTGATAGTGGTACCAGGGTGTAGAGGCAAGTGATGGGGTAGACAGGGGTTTTGGGTCTGGCGCTCAATACTGTCAGAGGTATGATAAATTTCCCTTATTTAATTCGGTAGGCATGGTGCCAGGAAGGGTAAGAGGTTTTGACATCTCGAACGCCTGTCTATCCCATTACTTACCTACATACCAGAGTACGGTACATCACATTTCCTCAAAGTACTCGTACAGTGCTCGCGGGTCCCGAATTCGTAAAGTATCCTGGAACAGAGTGCCAAAATCCTCAAAGTTGGGCGTAAGGCACCAGTTCTTGCCATTTTTGTGTCCGGATACCGCACTTTAGGTACCCCGGTAGTTCAGCACATACACGCACGTGGCAGAGAACCACTTCCGAGAGACTTCCGTAATTGAGGCAATAATTCCGAGACACCTCGAACTCGGGTGCGATACCCGTTTTTTTTCTATCACCAGCCCTTTCAAGAACCTTTGCGAGTCGGAGCACATGTGCCACAGCTTCAGAGCATGAGACGCAAACCAACCTTCATAGCCCTTCAAGCTCTCTCACAAAAAGCCCATATGGGACCACCTCGTCCGTGCGCGATTGCCCACCCCCTAGTCGAGCGATACAATCAAAAATCCTTTGCACGGGGTTCCGCAAAATGTGCTTATCTCTAGCTCTAGGTCCGAGTAAAACTCCTACCGAGAAATATGTATTGAAACCAAAGTTTCCCATCATGATATCTCGACTGGCGTTTGAAACCTGGGGACGAACTCGACTCGGTAGGCACCGACGGGCAGGGAGGATGAGCGACCCCTTCGGGACGCTCCTGGCTCAGTATCAGTGCTTTTTTGGGAGGGGACCTTGTGCTGAGCTGTTCAGGTTGGTTTGGGTAGGGGGATAGGGGGGAAGAGCGCTGGTGGGCTGGGATGAGAGAAGCTGTTGGTGGTGATGCGAGTGTATGGGGTACTGAAGTGAAGTTTTTCTAACGCTATACGTTAGATGTGGGTTTTTAGTTATTGGCTATTAAGCAAGGTGTGGAGGGTGTCGACGCAGGTACTAATGCTCTAGAGAAAGCCGCCACTACCTTGAGGGGCCTGCGAGATATGCTTTTTTTCCTGTGTGAAAGTAATGGGAAATTATGATCAGTTTACTGTTCTTGGTGCACACTACACATAGAGATTCTTTGTTTGAAAATTCTATCTCCTCCTCTACCAACCATCGAAGCATAATTTTTTGTTTCTAGAAAGGACTGTCTCGTGAGCATCCGTGAAAGCAAAGTACGGTACAGTACTTGTAGCTTTCTAGCCTCGGCAAGGTCTGATAGAAGGATTTAATGCTCGAAGCAATAAACAACTTGGGCGATCGTGACAAATGAACGAAACTTTTAAAACGGATTGTCTCTTGGAGGGAGGAGATTTTTCGTGACTGAAAATTGGTCACTGTCTTGCTGGTAACTTATCCCATAATTGGGTAGCAAATTGACAAGCGTTCCACGACCAATTCCCGGTACAGTGTATCGGACCAAGAGTAAAATACATTAATAAATGACAATCTGGGGAGAATATTGAGCTAATAATAATATAAGATGGCTCAAGATCGCAAGATAGCTTTGTCAATCAAGCGCAGTGGGCGGGGAAATTATTTTGCTCGAAAGTGAAGCTCTCACAGCATTGGGTGCTGCTCGACCCCTCCTTGCTTCCTGTCAGGTTTCTTGCTTTCAAACACCAGAAACACGCATACAGTGATCAGATGAACAATAACGGTGCTCGAACACAGGTATGCTTCGATGAGTCCATCGTTATTTGGAACCGAGAACAAAGGAACATCACAGAGTAATGTTTTTCGCTAGGGATAGAGAATACTTGCTAACCAGCCGGCTAGACTTTCGAGCAATCATATGCCTCTGTTCGGGCCAATCTGGGGAGGAGGAAGTCTTTACCCTCCCCCTTAGTCCCTTCATATTGTTCGGGAATTATCGCGCCAGTTGAATTTTTAGGGCCTCAAACTACGCTTCTACTGCATGTCATCTTTGGCAGAGGTAATAATAAGGCACTCCTTCTCGAAACTGCTTGCTCCTTGGATATCTATCTGTGCTAAAATCCGCCATTGCTCTAGCGGAATCCATGAACATGTAATCTCTCCTTTTTGTATCTCTCACGGAACATAGCACAGCTTGAACCCACAGCCACCGCAGCTTGCCATCCCCTATGCAAGCCTTCAACAAGGATTCCTGGTATTCAGTTCTCCCCCTTGGACATGCATTAGAATGCTGAGGTTTTAGGGCTGGAAATGTCTCAGCCCCTTCAACCACGCAGGAAGCTAAGTAAGCCACAACGCGCCCAGTAGTTCACCAATCGCCCGGTGCCGTGCTGGAGTATGCAATCAAGCCCCTATCGAAACTCTATGGCGGGGGAATGCTTTAGCCAGACGGTGGAGAATGCCCAACTCCAAACTGCTACCTCTCTCAGCAACTTTTCTTTTAGTTTTCGGTACTGTACTGTACACAACAAGCTAGAGGTTCAGAGGATGGAAAGCTTTTTGGCGGTATGGGTTTAAAGTTAGGCGTACCCAAATGTCGCACTCAGTTACAGGTACTGTATCAACTGCCAAGAGACAAGCTATCCTCAGCTGGAACCAATTAGCTTGTATTACTAAGCAAAATAAACGATGCTAGTGCTCAGGTCTCAGGTTTCCCCCACCATCTGGGTCGCCTCTCGATATCATAATTCCCACCGTGTGGTGCGGCATTCTCCGTCAACCTACCGGTGAGACCCTTCCCAATAGTTCCTAGAAGCACCTCACCCGAGAAGGTTACAGGCAGTTTGCAATATTGATTTTCAGTGGGAGCCCCCTTAACTCGAGTCGCTCTCGAAAACTGCCCGACGGTGTTGGACTGTTTTTGATATGATAACAATGTGAAATCTATTCTATAATCCTCAAAATCTTGGTGTGGTATATTCTTAGTTGATGTTGGTTTGATCGTCCATTACGCATCTTTGGCACCGCAACCCAACTGCATATGCCGCACGTCGCTCGGGAAGTCCCGAACTAGTGTGAGCGCGAGTGATCTGGGATGATGGAATCGTGAGTTCCAGTGCTTTTCAACCTCCGTATTTATCATTCACGAGATACCACCAACATTGCGCAGGTTCTATTGGTGAATATTGGAAGGCTAGTAATGTTATTACTTGTACCCCCGCAACATGAACCTCAGCACACCAACCAACCAATCAAGGCACCAGCGGCTATGGCTACTAACTCAACGCTAGCGTCAAAAAAAGAATCCCCTGATGTGGTACCCTATCAGTACTAGTACAAGTACTTGTGGTGATTCTCCCTAGCGGAAATTAAAAGGCCATGGTAGCGCCCTGATTGACACCCACAACAGCGGCAGTGATAGCCAACGGTGCCCGCGAGTGAGTGCTGGGAGCACTATTCAGAGTTCCTGCAGGCGGGCTATTCGTCCTCTACCACCAGAGCCGCTGTTCTTGAACATTATGTATCCGGTGTTGGTAGAGAAGGTACATTTTGTGGTGCTGCTAGGGGTGCTGTTATATGCGAGTACAAGAATTCGAACACCAAGGCGGGGGATTGATTTGCTGCTTCCCCCCTTTCTTGTACTACTAGTTTATGGCGTGACCTGTGCCAAAACGGCGGGGGGTGCCGCGAGCGCAGACGCCTTTGAGGTAGGATTTGCAGAAGGTTGCTCATGGATGGCTTAAGGGGATTGCGAAGAAGATTAGGAGGAAAAAGGTAAAGAGATAGGCCGTAGTTATTAGTGTCCCTAGTCTAGTTATTGTCGCTCTAACTATACCCTTGCACTAATCGTGGAAGTATGTGTTTAAGATGGTGATGTAGTGTGCTGCGTGGTATCAATTAACCCAGCAAAATAATCTCAAATAATCTCTAACTCCACCCCCTACCAAGTCTTGGAGATAGGGTGGGGTGGCTAAGGACATTCGACTTTCTCAGCACTTCGGCCCACACCGGGCAAAACTCCATCAATACCAATAAGTTTTTAGATTCAAAGTAGAGTGACTTGCTCGCACTCTTGAGTCCGTAACAAACTTATTACTTCCAGCAGGAACAGCAATGTTTCGGGTAATTGTTCCGGAAACAGCCATGGTACTTGTGACGTAGTCTGTGACAGCTGTTTGAAGAGCCACTAGGGGAGAAACGGTAGTACTCGAGTATAGTAGACGTACCACTAGCGCCTCTGGCTATGCGCTCAAAATTGTCTCTGTCAATCCATCATCGTTACCATTCATTAGGCGATCAATAATCTAATGTGGATACCCGCCGTTGCGTTTGCGGTGTCCAGTAGGACGCACATCCTTCAACAAAGGGGCGGAGGCCTAGCCATAGTCGGAACAGGAATGTAGAGATTCTTATTTTTTCCGGACTTCTATTTGAACTCCTATTTCTGCTAGGGATGGAATTAACGGAAAGCCCTTAGAAAGCCCTCTCGGATAGCTACAAGAGTCTAATATTCCCACACAACAACTGGGATGCCGTCTCCGGCGTGTCTGTACTCGAGGATGAGTGTAGTATAATGACAGCTATCCCGTTACTTAACCCACTCGCTTGATACAATTTCGAGTGAAGAGGCAACCTACTATTCCCCAAAACTAATACTGTACCAGCAATCGGTCCCAGACATTGGCCAACATCCAAAGAATGGCTAGATGATCGCATTGTGCTGATAGGTGTTGCATCTAATATTTTTATATCTCCCAATACTATGAACTATATTAGTTTTTTGAGAGTATGTGTGCTGTAGCTATTAAATTTTTTCCTATGCCTTAATGAAAATAACTATAGCTACCCTCAATATCTACCCTTATGTGAACTCCTGGGCGATGGTTTCGGGGGGTTGTTCAAAGCACAAGGTGCACAGGTGAATTGAAGGAAAATACTTCTCTTAACCCCGGTGGACATCTCAAATTCAGCTGCGTGGGTCATATTAGACTCTTGCTTGTCCTTATCCGAGGGGGCATTTTGAGGGTTCTCTGGTTAAAAAATGATAGAGACTGCTACGCAACGAGAAGAAAAAGTAAGGGAGCGCCATCCACCTCAAAGTCCCTTCCCTCCCGAGAGAGCCAACCAACTTATGCCCGTGCCCCTTTTGTTTACCCCCCATATCTCTTGTCCACAAGTTGTGTCTCCTCCACCTTCTTCTGTTGTTCAAGTGGCTGACAGAATTAGTCTCAGGTCCAATTCAGAAATATAGTTGCAGGAGTGTGGCTTGCTGTATTCCCGTTGAAAACTTTGCTTGTGCTGTAGAAGCCTAGAAGCCTTCCACATACTCTGGAGATTCTGCAAAGTAGAGATCATGTCCCTTTTCCTGGTGCTTTGCTGGCGGGGGAAATTTTGAGCGAAGTCTCTGCTGGCAAGGGGGCTCCCATAACTTGTCCGACAATATCAAATTCCTGTTTCTTTTTTGGTGTACCGGTAGAGGGATTGGGGTAGATTTGAGTAATCTGTGGCCTCGGTATTTTCCTAGATGTATTCATCCCGTAGTCCGTGTTTAACCAATCAAGAACTCTCTTGCCCGTGTCACCAGGGCCTCATGGAAACTAGCTCGTTCGTGGTATCAAAAGGTTACAAGTGCTCAGAGTCGGCTAACCTGAGAGGGCTGAGTTAATAGGTGAAAAGCTAGGGCAAAAAGAAACCTGGGGAGTTTATGTGGGAGAGCTGTAATCAATACTGATCGATGAGATCGTTGGGTGGCTGTTTGGCACATTGACTGTCGAAGGGAAAATGGACGCAAAATGCGGTTTAGGTCACCAGTTTTTTTTTTGAGTTTTTGGTTCTATATCTTGTAACTCCAAAACTGTAGTTTCTTCCACGGGTTAACTCTACGGCCACGTAATGCCTCTTATAACTTAGCGGCTCCCTACTATCGGACTCGAGCCAGTTCGGGGGCACTATTCTCACTGATATCTTGAGTAAAGTGGGGAATCTTGGTTTATGGGGGTCAAGCATAAAATTGCATACTAGTTCGAGGCCATGAGAGGAAATGGCTGCCTTAGATGGGCCAAGGATAGGGCGGGCATCACATGTTACACAATATATCTCAGGTTAAACAGTTTTAGAAATTGGTTTTGGGGGTAAAGGAGCCCCGAGAAGAGCATATCAACGAAAGATATACGAGTGGCCAAGTGAAAAAAATTCAACGAGATATCGTACAATCCAGAATATAATAAATACCATTCAAATCCTTCCGTCCTCCTATACCCCAATGGAAGAACATAGAATATAGCTGGTTGGTTGAGAAAAAGAGAAAATAATATGACAAAGTTTTTTTTGAATAACCCTAAGGGAGGGCACAGAAGTTATGTATATACAGCCAAAAGCCCACCGGGGTATCCCAGGTTTAACGATAACCGTCATTCTGAGCCCGAAATCATACCAGTATAAGAAAACAAATGGCAATAAGTAGAGCATGGAATAAGGGAATGAGGAAAAAAAGGAAAAGAAAAGACATGATGCGTAAGAACACCTCAGTTCTTTAGATAGCTTTCATTACCATCCACCGCCACCCCCTCCTTGCTCGCCCCTTCTGCGTCTCTTGGACTCATCCTTCCTCCCGTTATCATTCTCGCGGCCGTGTTTTCGCTCCCTATCCCTTCCATCGCGCCTTTCACGCTCCTTGTCGCGGTCTCTATCTCTATCTCTATCCCTACCACCACTACTTCCGCCAATTACGGCAGCCATACCGCTTCCCCTACGTGATTCTCTATCCCGGTCGCGGTCGCGCTCAGTAAGATGGCGATCACGTTCTCTTAGATCTCGGGGTTCACGATCGCGGTCTCTCTCTTGCTGCCCACGATCACGGTCTAGCCCCCTATCGCGGTCCATCCCGACTCGCTCACGGTCACGGTCTCGTTCTACCTGACGTTCACGCTCTCGTTCGCGCTCCCGATCTCCGTCACGTGGAACCCGATCTCTTTCGCGATCTCTATCTCTATCCCTATCCCCTCTATCTCGTTCGCGCTCCCTGTCTCCCCTATCCCGTCCATGGCGGCCACTGCGACTTCCATGATCTGAAGCCGGTCTGTCCCTATCACGTTCCCGATCTCGATCTTCCGCAGATCCTCCTGAAACTGAGGTTGGTCTACCCGGCTCAGGCCCAACGAGACTGCCTCTACGGGTAGAATCGCCCTGAGAACCATTGCCGTTACCACCTCGTCGAGTAGTATCGTTAGTGGTTATTGGTAAAGCGTTTCTGCCGTTATCCCGCCCAGGGGTGCCGCTTGTACCCCCGACACGCCTTGACGCCCTGCCTTTGATGGAGCTACCCTGCGTAGCATCACCCCCCACGGATGCCTGTCCAATGATATTCTGCATAGTTATCATGCGGCGCCGCTGGTGATGGGCGTCATCGCCTCTATCGCCCCTAGAAGGACCCGTAGGTGGCGAGCCTTGCTTGACTGGCGGTGGTGGGTTTGACGTAGTGGGCGATGGGGCAGCCGGAGAAACGACACTGGGCATGGGATTCGTACGGGGCCCTGAAGGTGGACCAGGAGCTGCGGCGGAGGTTGACGGGGTTGACACCCCTTGGATGGTTGGCCGGCGGCTTGGATGAATGGATGAAGACTGTTGCGGAGGTTGGGATTGAGTAACTGGGGGTTGCGGTTGTGGCTGGGGTGGCGGGAGTGGCTGGGGGTTTTGGACGACATTTCTTAATCTATCTGGGTGCATTCCAGCAGTATCACTCCCATTAATTGAAGCTCCTGTGTTGTCTATAGGTTTTTGGGTTTCAATTTTGTTGTCCGCCGAGACTATAAGGGGCGGCGGCTTATTTTCTAGACCTGGAGATGGCAACGGAGTTGGCACGCCAGGTGGATTATTTGGTGGAATCCGCTGTGCCCCTGTAGTGGTGGTGGTGAGAGCCGGTGAGGACGCAACCCTATTCATATTGCCTCTGGGTCCCATTGGTGCAACGCGGTCTCGTGGACCCTTGGGTATGATATCCGGTGGATTAAGCCTCCCATGGTTGGGGTCCTGGTGCGTAACTGGCGGAGCATGTCGAGTTTCACGGAAGTCGCCGAGCGATGGACCCGATGGCCCTCTTGGTGCGGCCCCAGTCAATAAGTCACGTTCTTTCGGGGTTGGCGGGCCCTCTTGGCGATTTCTTCTTTCCCTCTCACGTTCGACATCTGCACGTGGAGCAGCAGGCGGCCGTTGTGAGTGGACATCCTCCTGGGGCGCTTGTTGTCTAGGGAGGTTTTGATCGGAGGCTCTCCGATCTAATACTCTACGATCGGGATCGGGACGATCAATCTCCATCTGGTGAGCCTGTAAATCAGAGCGGTCGTGTCGACGAGATCGATCGTCCGTCCTGTCTGGTCTTCTCCTGTCGACATCAGATGATTGGCTTCTGGAGTCTGTCCTGACAGGATTTGGTTGAGGCTGCTGAGCGGACCTATTGGGCAACGGTTCCATTCGGATATCTGGATCTTTCCTCTCTCCAGTCCTCGGGACTCGATCATCATTTCTGAGAGGCAGGGCTGGTCTTTGAAAATTATCTTCTCTCGCCCTTCCTCTATCGTTATCCCGTCGATGCTGATCTCTACTCTCTCTTCTGGGAGAGGGAGGACGCCTGTCCCCCAATCGATCGGATGGTCTGTCAGGCAACCTCTCGGCGATAGGCCTACCAGCTGTGCCCCGAACTTCCACAGACCGCGGGGAATCTCTCATATCCCTGACCCTATCGTGAGGCTGCTGAACCGGAGGTCTGTCTGGTAGTTGGTGCTGGGGTAATGGCCTATTGGGCTGAGGTGGGGGTCCCCTGTTGACCTGGTTTAGGTTTCGCGACATATCCTGGTTGGGCCGAGGATTCAGTGGCTCGTCCCTTCTTGGTGTTCCCGCTCTCGAAGGCTCATTAGATTGTTGACTTTGTTGGAGTCTGGGTGGATCCCTAGAGGGTTGGCGTCGTAGCGGAGGGGGGGGTACAGCAGGTCGCTGAGGAAGGTTTGGAAGACGCTTAATCTCCTTGCTCCCTTTATTATCATCGATTTCCCCGTCTTCCTTATCCGCGTCAGGTTTGGATGGTAGTGTATTATTGGTAGTAAGCACAGGAGGGCCGCTGAAAAAAAAATACAAAATGATTAGCTTTGGCCGCCTTTAGAGGGCGGTTCGATTGATATACTTAGTAACAGCGGCCAAGGAAGCGGCGTTAAGTTGCGCGGAAGCATTATTAGCATCTGTGGGCGGTTGCTGAGTAGGCGTTGGAGTAGACGTGGGTGCTGGGCTGGGTTGCTTGCTTCCCGAAACCACTGGTGTCAGTGCTTCGGTCAGGGATCCCTATCAGTTATTCATCACGCAGTTAGAACCTGATCTATAATTCCGGGGAAACGAAAACAAACGATTACCTTTTGAAACGCCGCGACGAGCACCCAATCCTTTTCTCTGTGCTTGAGAAGCCCTAAAAGTGTTGCGGACGCAATTTTCAGATCCTCCCTCTTCTCATGCTTTCCGAGCTCCTCGACCTTTTCAAGCACCGTGCGGCCGATCCAATCCACAGAAGGAAAAAAATTACAAATGTGCTTTAGAACAATGACAGTGTTCCGGATATGCATATACTCCTTAGAACAGAGACAGTTCTTGATAGCACTATGAATGGTTTTATGCCACTTATAAAGAAGCTTTCGGAAATCCTCCCAATCCATTGGAGCACCTCGAAAGGCGAAACCATTCAGATTCTTCCCATTATTATGGGCTTCTCGTTCATATTGTGCTTTATCCGCGTGCCATGCATGAAGATCCGATAGCACCTCCTTCAGAAACTTACCTAGATTTTCGGCCTCTTGTTGGGTGCAGGTAAATATGGTCTTCCCCATATGTTTACCGAATATAGCATCAAAGATTCCAACTGTGTGAAATTTCGGAGGCACCAGTTTGTGTAACTCCTTGATGAGCTTTGAGCAAAAGATGGCGTCGTTGGGGCTTAAAACAACCCGAGGCATCAAGCAATACTGAACTACAGCGTTGGTAACCTCCCGTGGATCAGGGAACTCGTTAAACCAGTGATCCTTTTCAAGCTGAAGCCGCTTCTTGACCAAACCATTATGGCATATGTGTGTTTTAACTTCCTCACTCAACTTGGCAGTGGACCCCAAAAGCTCGTAGCTGCGTGGCGATCTCTTATCCGGTAAAGCCGCAATTTCGTCCTGAATACTGGCGCTAGCATTCTTGTAAGTAGCCATAGGGACATAGATGTCATAGAGCGACAGATGCCAGAATGTAACGTAGAAGGCCAAGGAGCTAGGCCACTCGGACACGGGCAAGACCGGTCGGAGCTCATCCATAATGGCTTTCAATACGGGATTCCACGGTGTCTTTTCCAGGGCGGTAGCGGTATCTTCGTCCTGGGTTCCTCCCATACTAACATCCTCACGACCATCTGGGGACTGAATTCGCTGCATCTTTGTATTCACGGCGCTCCTCGCAATCCACCACGCAATATCCGGCTTCAGCCCAAAGTCCCGGCAAAGCCGCCCCACGCTAGGGACCATCCCTTCGTACTTTTCCGCTGGTAAAGCGGTCTGCAATAGCTCGGAGTATTGCCCAAACACCACGTGAATCTGATCAAACAGGTTACCAAGAACCTTCAATGGTGCCGCTTCAGGGTTTTGATAGAGACAATTCTGCCTTGCTTGGGCTATGAGAATTATAAGTTGTATGGCGAGTCCAGATCTCATCAACGTATCAGTAAGAGCCTTCATTGTGCGCGGAGAATCTTCGGCCTTGGAGTCGCGAAACTGTCCGAGAATAAGGCTACGGATATAGGGCCCACCGGCAAGCCCTCGATGTTGGCTGTCGGTCAAATTTATGTCTGGATCGATTCCGGTCATTGATTGGATTATCTCTTGTAGAACTCCTAATCCTGACCATGTATTCTGCTTTAGCTGTCGCGCAATATATTCGAGTACTGGTGCCGGGTCCATCTGTCTGTAATAGCGGGTATAGATCTGGCCGCAAAATTGCCCAAGTGCTTCGAGATGATTAGCCCATGAAATGAACTTTCAGGAGAATAAGGAAGCATACATTTGAGCCATCGGCTAGTCAACATCCCATCTGCTTGAACACTCTGCTTCCCAGCCGTGCTCATGCTTTGAAAGCGTTAGCACCTCTCCGAAGCAGGACGGGGTGGTTCCTCACCTAAAAAGTACACAAAACCCTACCGCATCAAATGCCAATGGCGTGAAGTACTTTGCCCCGCCTACAACACACTCAATCAAGTTGTCGTATGTTTCAACTTGGCTCAGAAGAACCTGCATGACTGTGACTGGCGAACTAACTGCCACCTTGGCAAGACTGAGAGAAATCGGCTTGATAGTAATCAGGGATAACCTCTTCAAAAGATCTTTGGTTTCTTTTTCCGTTTTAGAGGTTTTTAACTTGAGGTCCGGGATCCTCATTTTTTCCCTAGAAATCCATTCACCGTAGATCGAATATCTAGTCTCCGTTGGAAAATGATTGATCATTCCCCATACCTCATTCACTATACCTTGGTTTCCCTCGGTGAAACTAACGGCGGGTACGATAATAGACCTAGAAAGGTTAATCCACCTGTCCCTATCCTCTTGTGTGCAAGTCGGGTTTTCCAGTACACTCCGCCCAATCCTACAAACCATAGACATTAACATGGGATCTCTCCCGATCCTGAGGCCAAAAAGCTTTCCTAAAGTTTCTATTAGAATTACTACATCTGTAGCATCTCTACAGGTTGGTACCCCATCTTTCCAGTCCTCCCAGAAGAACCGATAATCAATATCAATGCCCCGCAAGTTGAGATTGCTAACAGTGAAGGTAACCATTTGCTTCCGCTTCGATGGGGTCTTCATCTCAACCACCCCCCCAGGTAAAGGTGTTGCAACCTTCGCAATTCCCATATCTGCATATCGGGGCCTCAAAGGTGCATATACGGCCTCGATAGACCGGATCAGGACCCTTGAAAGAGCATCTGCAATGTCCTTCTCGAGCCCAGTGAGGAAAGGGTATTTTCCGAGGATAAACATGGCCTCGGGGAGCGCACCAAGAGCTAATAGATGCTTAAGAAGGGCGACCTTCTGGTTCCAGTTTTCTCGTTTTTCTGGCTCCTTTGGTTTTGGCTCCTCTGGCTTCTTCTCCTCTGCCAGCGCGGGGGCAGGAAGCTTTGTTCGAGGCGGATTCGGTAATGTGTCATCATGGAGACTACCCGCCATAGCTAGCGCATTGGGTTTCACTACCTTCAGCTCATCTGTCATCTTTTTCAACCAAGCCGTCCGCAACTCCATCATCTCTTCATCTCCCCTTGGAGACAAATGCGGATAGAGGTCAGCCAAATCAACAAAGCCAATCTTGATAAGTAGAGCACTGAGTACAACCAAATTCTCTGGCAAGTTATCTAGGGCATCATCGCTCTGGTAGTACCGGAATTTGAAGCCGAGCAATTGCGCGGCAACCTTATTTCCACCTGCTCCTCTGGACCCTTCCCTATACTCGAAAAATTTGACTATCCCCTCCTTCTTCAGTGCTTCAAAGAATTTACCATCCATAATCAACTTTTTCCGCTCTTTTTCAGCTTTCAGTTCTTCCCGACCCTTGCCAGTATTACTGAATTCATCTTCGGAAGAAGAAGAAAGGTGCTTTGGCCACCATGCACTCTCTCTCAGCAGCCTGACGAAGAAGCGCGCGTTCGATACAACGGTGCTGGCGGCGGTGTCGAGGAGCACATCTAAAACCCTTGCAGGGTCCAATTCGAAAGCACCCACCAACCCCTTTACTCTCTCGCCAGTCCGGCCAACTACCTCCAAAGGAAATTGCGAATATGAGGCTGTAAAAAATTCGGTGATGAGCTTCGAGTAACCTTCGCTCTCTTCTCGGAGAAGGTTGTGTTTGCGTTGCTTGTAGATGAGACTAGTCGTAACCTTAATAGCCTTTTTGGGAAACTGAGACGTAACGAGACCCAACGCCGATAAAGTAGAGGGTTCCAAATGCAAAGCGAATAACTCTGTCGGAATCGGAGAGGGAGAAAGTGCCTCCAAAAGCTTCGGTAGATTCTCGGGGATTGGAGTATTGGAATCCTCGAAACTTGCAACGGTTGAAAGGAATAAATCTTGGAGGTCGATTCCCGAGTCAGGGTCCTTGGGGAAGATGTTGATGATGTCTGTGATGAACTTGGAAGAATCCTGAACAGAAATTCTCCCCTCAAGGGTCGCCTTGACAAGTTCTTGTAATATGATACAAACCTCATCGACATCTTCACTAACAATTGACCTGCCCAGAGCATCTTGAACCCGTGCAGCACCTTCGGATTGCCAAGCGCGGAGGTTTACATCAGACAAGAACTCCCAGTAATAAAAGTCTCCGGGGGTACCGGGATCAGTAGGTGTGTTGGTCATTACGCTTTCGTCGGTCGTTACAGCCGTGTCTTCGGGGCGGCGACGGTTATAAGATGGTTGTTGTAATGTCATCTGTTGCTGCGGCTGTTGCTGCGACTGTTGCGATGTTGAACTCTGACGGCCGCGTCTACCAGAACGGTTTCCACCAGCTCCACCTCCAGAATTTCGCGGGGAATAATTATCGGCAGGGCGATTGGGAGTATACGGAGAAGTGCGTGGTAGGGTATTGCTTGGTGAAGAAGGATGTTTTCGCTTGCGATCGCGGCCGCTAAGACGATTCTCGGGCATGATTAAATAGCGGAATGTATTAAGGGCTCGAAGGAGCCAAAGTGAGGGGGGGATTAGGGAAGGGGAAATTTGAAGAAAAGAGAAGGAATAGGGAGGAGGCTCCCAGAGGGGAATGCAATGTCGTTAAATCGTAGGCCGAGGTGACAAACGTTGGTTGACTAAGAAACGTCCAACTTCCGATGAATGGGAAAGTCGTGGAGAAGTTAGCGTTGGGAGGGCAAGAGAGGAAAATGAAAACCGAGACTTGTAGGGCAAAGATAACTATTTCGAGGAAAGAGGACGGCCAGACGCGTGTGGTTTCAAAGAAAGTTAGAGATATAGGCTTGCTGTCTGTGGCAGCGATGGTGGTGGTAGTGGAAAGGTGGTGAAGGTCTCGTCTTCTGCGGCGGATGCAACCAAAGTACGGTCCCGTGTTTGCTCGCAGGGAGGAATAAAGAGGGTTTGGCGGAACAGAAAAGAAGTGGGGTATCGGGCGAGGGGGGCGTCTTCCTGGATGAAGAGAAGAAGGCCAGGGCGAATTAAGGACGAGGACAGAAAGAGCCTCCTTTCCTTCGACCTTCTCTCTTTTCGTTTCGAGATCGAATTGTTTTTCTCTCGGAAAAGGAACCAGGAAACGATGGTGGGAGAGATGAAACCCTGCCTTGGCAACCTTGCTTATGTCATCCATGTATGCCAAGCAACTGCACCGAAAAATCCTACCGTAATATTATTATGATTATAATAATAAAAAATTATCATGATGCCGGTAAGTCACATACCGACAGTCCGCAAGAATGTCAATCTCTGTCTCCCGGAGTCTACATCACCCTAGATACAGCACCAGAATAGCTTAAATTCATAGATTTATGTCAGCCTACTGGGCTCCAAAATCCACCGAATCTATGATAGATGGGAGAACACCCTACAACCTAATTCCCGGCCGACACCTAAGGGTGCGTCCTTACGTACACCACTCGAGTGCTGTGCATACTAGGGCAGTAAAACCACGGGCCCAGTTACGGATCTCTCCCAGTTGTGCTAAATAAAAGAGCGAGTTATGAAACTGATCGAGGCCGTGGAGCATTCAACTTCCTTGTGAGCGGTAGCGCTTGATCGTGGAGCTGAATTTCACCTCCACAGGTAAAATCCTAAACTCCGTCTTGGGCTCTTTTTACAGGTTCTAGACCTCCTAATAACTATGGTCTGGTGGGATACCGAACACCTCCACGATCTCCAAAACTACAAGCTCAGCCAAACCCCTATGAACACGAAATACAGTACATCGCAACAAACCGAGTGGTACACCTAAATTCTTCCCACGACACACCGGCTTCCACGAATAGAGCGAGCAAAGAACCCGATTTCCCATACAAACGTGCTACTGGAGAAGTGGTGTACCGTTGATGTGACACCGCACAGGGGAGCGAACAAAACCCACTTCAATTTTTAGGACACCTGAGGGTACACCGATGGATGTATGCGTCCCAAGAAAGGCACGCCCTCGGAAGCGCGCCTAGTTCCCTAGTATGATAACTTTCAAAGGTTTTGACCATCAGCTTGGATTAGCCTTCTAAATCTTAGCATTGCCTGGGTCTACAGTACGGTTGTAGGCCAACGTCTTGGCAGCAAGGAGATTTTAATTATGGGTTAGGGTTTGAGGGTAAACTTTACTCCCGAAAACTCAATAATATTATCATACGGACGAGATAGCCAGTTGAAGATAGAGCCGTCATTTGCCAGGTATGGTAAGATCCTCTTGTGTCCCGCCTTTATAAATTATCCTCTTTTCCAGATATGATACCACAACCGACACTCAAGTAGTATGCAAGACCGGACCGAATTTTGTTATTTGGGATTCGACCCCCGAGCCAATTCACAATCCATTTAACCAAGCTTATCGAGACTCATTCCATCACTAAGTCTTATAACTATATCAGTAAGCTACAACTCTATCTCTTAGGTAACTTTTAGAGTAAAGGTCAAGGAAATAGTTTACTTGTGATATTCCCCATACTACACTCCCAATAGCGACTATCGTGATCTCTTCCGAATGGTAAGATACAAATTCGACCATATTCCGAAACCTACCAGCCCTGCAGTCAGCTAAGGCTCAAATAATCTATGGTCATCACAGCGTCAAAACATTATACACTACAGAATTTTACCAAAAACGAGCCCCAGAATCAGGCAACTGCATCAGTTCTGTTTCCTATTGCTCAGCGGTGGTGGGCTTCGAGGGCAATCACCGAAAATATCAAGTCACGTCCTCACTGATATTAATTTTGTATTATATCGAGAGGAAAATTCCCCAGGGGCCAAAAAGGCCACCGGCAATTATCGTACGATTGGTTCCGTGAAACAAAGACTATAACGGGCAGTTCTGGCACACAGGCTCCAATTTATGTGTCGACATGCAGAGGCAAATAGGACTAACAAAGTTGCGACTAACGAAGTTGCGACTAAATCTGGAAGACCCAGCGGCTTACCTTTACCATAACCTCAGAGAGCACTTTTTGCCGCCCTTGAGGATCACTGGTCCAACCCCCCCGTCAAGTGGAACGACGTAGTTACGTTACCTCTTCCGGAGTGTCCTTGTGCCAAACACTAAATCCAGCTCCCCATACAAAAATGGGGTAATTAAGAGCTTGCCCAACCATTCTCCGGCACGGTAGCTCGCTCCGCGGTCTAAGTCGGACTCGAAATAATGTATTCTCCAGCCACCAACCACAATAATCCGAGTGAGAAATTATGAACACCCTCTAACCGTAGACCCGACAAAGTTCGCGCCACAAGAACTTCAAAAACCCAAAGAGAAAAATAACCATTGCTTTCAAGTTCTTTTTTTTTAAAAAAAAACTCTGAAAAGCTCGAAAGCATATTTCTTTGTTCCGAACACTTAAATACTAGACCAACCCAGCGTACCTAATTTCTTATCCACGGTGCTCTACTACTACTCGACGGCGCTGAAAACATGTCGAAGAAAGGCAAAGAATGGACCTGGTATCACCGGGGTGGAAACAAGAATGTCCGATACTTTGAAGTGTGGTGCAACTATTGCCTCCTCCACGCGAAAGCTGCAATAATGAGGGAGAACCCTGGGCTCGCTGTGATACCCGGGGATGATCATGGGGAAAAGGAGCTACTAGAACTTGGTACGTGTTTCCTCCTCACTCTCCCACTCCCCCTCCGTCTCTCCCCCCATAACCAAATCCTGACATGTGGAAATTTTTATAAGCCAAAAAACGAGTAACTTCCTTCGCAGGACGCAAAGAAACAATGTTAAATCACCTCATCGACCTACAGAAATGCCCACATGCTCCACCTGAGATCCGCCATCAGGCGCACCTCGAGAAGTTCGAGTGGAAACAAAGACTTCGCGCCGGTAGCTCCCGAGATCATTCTATGTCGCCGTCGAGGCTACAGACGCAGTCTCCTTATGCTGATTATTCCCCCCCTCCTCCTCACCCTCTGCCACCTCCGCCGCCGCCACAACCACAGCCGCAGCATCATATGCATCCTCCACTCCAGCTAGGGTTAGGCATTGACGATGATCTCGACGCACCATTTACTAGGGATGACGAGGAAATTTTTCACCTGCAGGTTGCGAGAGCGACAGCTTCGGCGGGGCTGCCGGATCGGTGGATCGAGGACCCAGAAGTTGTTGAGCTATTTAGGCTACTGAGAGGGGATATTTCTATTCCGAGCGCCGGGCACATTAGGAGGTTGAGGGACTTGCTTGGATGGGTTTGATGTGGTATTGGGAGTTTATGGTTTTCTCAGGTTTTTTTCCATTTGGTTTTCCTTCTTTTCCTTTTCTTTTCCACCTCTCTCAGTGCTTCATAGACATATCGGTGCTTAGTTGTGGCGGCTAGCCTTAAATAATCAATTTCTTTTCTCAGGCGTTATCTTCCCTCAGTGTGCCCCGTGCAGTTTCTCAATGTGGGTCTCTTGGCTATGTGGATGTGTACTGTACTTGAGCACAGGACAATAAAACCGGTAATCCATGCTGGCCTCATACCTGAAAAGGCGGGTTTGGGTTAAAGGGCTATAGAAATCATCCGAAGATGGGAATTTCGACAAGACCAACAAGCTGATTTTGGGTGTCGATACCATAAAAATATTCAATTCGAGTCCGCGCTACCTTTCCAGCCACAACCATATCCGGCGAGGTCCTTCATCCATACCCACACGCCCCAAACACCAATATATTGAGCTTGATAAATATAGTATATAGCAGTGAAATAGATCGGGACCTTGTCTGAACAATAAGACTCCCTGGAAGCTAAAAGTTTTGAGTGATATCATGTGAATAATGCCATATCCCAGGAGATCAACTGATCCGCCCTCTTAAAGTTTACTCTACCCTCTCCACAGAAAAGCATCACGGCAACTATTACGGCTTATTTCGTGAGGATTGGAGAGGCCCAGATGAAGACAGTATTGATATATTGCTCAAAAGCAAGTAGAAGCCAATAGGTCAAGGAAAGGGGAAGAATCATTGTACTAGTTTAAAGAAAGCGAGCAGTGATTGCAAACCCGCATGCCAGCAATCCCACGGCTATAATATTATACTAGAATGCAAGCGTGCTAGCAGTCCACGGTGTGCGCATTCCTACTACAGGCAAAGGAAACAACACCACAAGTGGAAAGACCCTAGTTGGACAATACACGATAGAACCCTAAATCCCGACATTTCCAATTCCACGCCCAAATAGCAAC
Organism: Tuber umbilicatum; assembly: GCA_003313605.1. Taxonomy (NCBI): domain Eukaryota; kingdom Fungi; phylum Ascomycota; class Pezizomycetes; order Pezizales; family Tuberaceae; genus Tuber; species Tuber umbilicatum. Next base: position 6,729 of record QLOI01003443.1, on the reverse strand, counting down.
TCTTTCTAGATATCATATGTGATCCTACAGCACCAGGCATTTCCAAAAGTTAAAGCTTGCCACATCAAGACATTACGCCCCATCAGAATTGATTGCGTCTGGGGGGGCGCAAGTATATTCTAATCATGCGACATCCTTATATCAGAGTTCTGAGGATCAGCTCGTAACGTCCGGAATTCATACTGCAGAGTAGACCTAATTCCTACAATATGGTTAAGAGATGAGTCGTGCCAAGGTCTAGATACTGCAGTTTAGTCTTCAATAATCCAGTCCCTCGAACCCTCTAGGCTATTTGGGAGTGGGGGAGAGAGAGAGGGACTGATGAGTTGGTGTCATAAAGTTCAACCATAGAGAAGCTAAAGCCACAGCGAGCACTATATCAGGCGAGGGCAAATGAGCTGGTAGGGTTTCGCAGGCAGATACAGCAGCATACTCAGCAACAAAATTGAGTACAGCAAATTCCATCAGCCATTTTGGTTCTCGGAGTGGAGGAGGGGGATGGATGCTCTTGGTGTAGAAGGACATACCATAGATCGAATATTCATGATCTAATAATTTACGTAGAGACAGGGTCCCTGCTCCTTCTACTCGTACCTTCACTCAACAATGACGGATATGATGGCTCTCCCCTCCCAGGAGTTCACAATTGGTAATGAAGGATTCCCCCGCAAACCGGAAAAACATTCGCCGAAAGGTCCGTTACCGTTTAGCTAAACTAAGCACCTAGCTAGCTCTCTCTCCACTTTCTTTGTTAACCGCTCATTTCCTTTTCTCTCCACTAGATACTGATAGCTCGAACCTGCCCCATCGGACCGCAGAACCTTGTCTAACTAGTCCATAACATGCTCACTATTTCAAAAAAAAAAAAAATATCAACACGACATTAACATACTGCGAGCTCCATCTATCTCTCCCCCCGAGGCAGCTGATGATATTGCAAAGGCATGATGTGTGTACGAAGGAGTTTGTCGGTTTTACGAGGGTCTCATGATTGTGCTGCCAGTGTTTAATGGCCGCAACATAGTCCCCTTCAAAACACCAAGGTTTCTGAAAAGAATTTATGCAGTTAATATTCCTGAACCCAGATGGGTGGTTTCAAGTGCTGAGAAATGAAATATGGGTTCCAGTATGTGAACTCCGCTGTAAAGCCTACCGGTCAGGATCTATTATTTGTATCATGCTGTGCAGTACTTTCCTCTCTTGATAACGATAAGTTCCGTTAACATTGGTAGACCCGATTCAACCTAGTCTGCACCAGTCGCGCGTAGTCCAGAATCAGTGCCTTGGCGCAAGTTACTTACACATACCCATCCATATCAAACTAGATGATCACGAGCCAACTCACCCATGACGTTCATCAAACAAGCTTACATGGCGCTTCCCAGAAGAATATAGACATATCCGGCTCTCCACACCCCACAGTTACCAAAGTCTGACCACACCTTGAACTCCGGAGTTACCACATGGGGGAAACTGCGCAATATAGAAGGTCTGAAAACTCCTTAGAAAAGCAGAATTCACACCCCCAACTTCAAAGCGTCAACCCACAAATCCCCACCCCGATCCGCATAGAACCGAGCCCCGCGCACAATTATCGAGTGATATATGGTGAGGATAATCGCCAAACTTTTCTAGTTGGAACTCCGATTGGCGGGCCATCGGGCGCTTAGCCACGGATATCCTTTTCGGTCTACCGTATACAAAAAGCTGGCTACTACACAGGGTGCCGTATTGAATTTGAGGAGACAGGGCTCAGGAGATACGGGATAGCAGTCATCGGGTGAGGGTGGAGCAATTCTCTTTTACAGCTGGGCCCACGCATCATTGGGTAGAATGGGACTTCCGTCCATTGGCTTGTGAGGGTATTGATTTGGTAGATACCAGCAGAAAGTTCCCGGGACTCTTTTGGCGCTGTTGCATGTGCAAAGTGCAAAATAAGAAGTCCACGTTCACCAGAGCACGCATTAATTGTCCCAGGGCCTATCTCGACACGACGCTCAGCTGGATCGAAACCCGATTCTGTTGATGGGTTATGCGGCTTGGCTTAAGGACTAGTTTAGCAGGGGTACTCTCATAATATGCCTCAAGGCCATGGTGGGGAATTCCTCCCCCCGACAATACCAGAGGAGCATGACTTTTGAGTCTCCATTCCAGGCCGCCGACGTCACCCTTACTGCACCAAGAAATCCCGCTCGTGTTTGAGCATCACGACTAAATGGACCAGAAACGAATCAGCAGAAGCCAAGAGCTGAGCTGCTTTGACGCGAGACAAAACATATTCCCGGTAATATATCACTGCGCAATCATACCTTATCATGCAATAATGCCCACGTGGTGGATGAGAATTCGGGTTGCGGCTCTTTGGCTAGGTTGGATGAGCATTAACGTGCGCTGCATGCTTGTGCAGAACGAGGGTGACAAGACCATACTCGTAACCCTGGAAAAATATCTGCGTTCAAATTCGATACCAACAAATAGCTTAACTTAGGCCTAGAAACAATGGAAGGACTAACGGCTATTTCAAACCAGTACTTAATAGAGCAGTACGTGCAAGTAGATCTGTGATCCACTTCGACTACTCGTACTCAGGGAATGGGGGTGTTGTAGTTCCTGTCACGATAAACCTATATCTCCACCCTAGTATATGAGGCTATTCCCCAGTTTGCCTCTTGACTATTAAGCCAGCACTTAGCCATCCCTCATATATTGGTTTTGGGGACCTAAAGTTTAGGTCCGGCCACTGCCTAGCTCCCTCTTTAATCTTTTTTATCTTTCTACCACTATATGGCCCGAAGGGAGTAGTAAAACCGCTTAATACAAATAATAAAAGCCTCCTCTCTATAATTTATGATATTCTGTTATCATTTTCCCTTATATTAAAGGAATCAGACAAGACTCGAATTTCAGGCCGCCGGAGCCAATACTGCATTGCCGGTGTGATACAAGGGGAGATCATAAATTCATAGTACTTGTACGCAGCAGGGCTCAGAGATGAGATGGTAACAGCAGTGGCACAGCGGCTACAAGATATACACTTGTACCATTACTTGGTCCAAGTCAGAGCTGTTCAACTCAACAAAGCAAGAAGTATCATGACCATAGCCAACAGTTACTCATTATTATTGTTTCCTTTCACCTCTCCAGTTCCCACATCCTCATACAGCACAATGTTTTATTGCATATAACACTTATTTAGAATGTATCCTTTTTCCAGAGTTTCAAAATTACCCCCACAAGGGAGGGTGACTAACCGTGCTCCTTATTTGTACTAGGTACAAATAATACCATAAACTCATCTACCCTTGTATCTGACGGGAACAGATTGCGCTAGCGCGCCAAAATACGCCCATGCTCGTTTTGTCTCAAAATCGCAATAAAGCGCCATATGCTCGAGTATCCCAACCCTATATAGCCAAGACTAAACCTTTCTAGGCTCTTCCTTTGACGCAATTGTAAGTTTCACTTCCGCCGCTTCTTATTTCAACGTTAAAACTGCCTACCGGCTCTAGCCAGATGCCGTAACGGGGTACCTGTTATTAAATACCCTTTACCTTAATTACATAAGGCACTCGATTTTGAAACACCATTGGCACACGCTATATACGCCTCACGATCGCTCAACCTATTTTTGCTCTTATCCTTGCGGGCAGCCACCAACTGAGGCTCTCATAATCTGAAAACGTGGCAAGGGATTCTAGGTTCTCATTGGAACATTTGGTTGCTCGAGCCAACCGATATGCGTGTTTCCAATTCCTTGTTTCCGGATTTATTTTCTGTTGTCAGCTGTACAGTGCTCGTGCAAGTACCAAATACCAACCGCAAACCCACAGAAGACAGTTTCCCGGCCCACGCCTCGGGGTATCAAAATCATAGATCGATTCAGCGGGTATTTTTTATTTATTTTTTCTCCTCATTTTTCTTCCCCCCTTTGTAAATTGTTTCATAGTTCAGGTAAGCGATACGGTGAGTACTTAGCTGCATTTCTATGACCCCAAAATCGAGAAAACTTTCTCATTGATAGTATTCGATGGCAAAGCGAGTCCACTGCGCGAGCCTGGCAACAAAAGAAAAGTGCCCC
>QLOI01003437.1:0-34322 GCA_003313605.1 Tuber umbilicatum | reverse complement strand
CTGAATTTTTCTACTACTTCTCTTGTTAAGTTATTGTTGTTGCTTTGAAATAGTTGATCGTTCATTCACGAGATTTGTCGTTGCTACCGGTGATTTTTGTCGCCAGCCTCGTACCAGGAAGGTGAAATACAAGAGTGTAGAAGGCACGAGTATTCCCGGTAGCACATTGTGTTGGGTTTGGTCTTTTTTTTGGGAGGTTTTATTTTGTCGAAACTTCCGCAGTGAGGATTTGAATTCTATGTCGACCCACTTCCCGGTCCAGCACATTATCGAACTACGGTAGTGCCAATGAAGAACCCTTTCAGGTTTATTCTCTTCATTTTCAATTATGGGAAAGCCGACTTGGGACTCGGGTACTATCTATTTTCTGATGAGGATCTGCTGTATACCCTCGAGTATGCTAACAAATTGCTTTTCTACTATATATTTCTGATTCTGAACACTAGACGCTTCTACCATTGATTTTATGTTACTTGACTCTATGGCTTTGTTATGATACTTGTATTGGGTGCCTGCTCCTGGTGAGGTCGATAGCCCGGACACTCACAAAATGCTAGTAGACCTTAGATATCAATAGGACTCGTGGGTTTATCAAGTATGCTATGGATACCTGGGAGCACAGATTGGTATGTGGTGTCCTAATCGCTCGGGGGGTTATTCCCCGGGTGCCGAGAGCTTTTGAGAGGTGGTGAACTCCGTTGGAAAAGTCACTTTTTCGGTTGTTTATAAATTCAGCTGCATCGTCCTCAGGCGCCCTGGCCCTTAACCCTACGGTACTGTACAGTACAGTACCAGGAGCATCGGTATCTTGTTTTCGTTATTTCCCTCCGGTCTGTTAGATCTAGGAAAAGTCTGCTATTATTTCTTTTGATTTCAAATATTTTCTACTCAAGTACTGTACTATTTCTTCAATTGAAAATATTATAGATTTCCAAGCAGATAGTACCGTGTGGCGCACAGCGCAAGGGTCACCGTGACAACTCGTCTCTTTTAGTAAGTAGAGGAAAGTGACACGTTTTGCAGCGGTATGTCGTCCCGCGCGCTCGGGCAATGCCAATAACCTTCACGGCACCCCGGCCTGCCTCGAATGAGAATTGCTTACTATCATGGACTACCAGGACTGCTAGTTTATTATGATCCTGCACCACCACGAAGGCTCTTACCCCAGGCACCTTCCCTATTACCCCTGTGGTGTAAATTACGGTACGCCACCAGCAACAGCTCCGCCCGCGGGGATGCCCTGGAGAATTTCTGAGCTCCTTGAAGAGTGGGCAGGTAGCGAGGCAGGGCTTGAATCATATGCTACCAGCCGACAGTACGATACTTATTCCTCAGAGTTCGTTGAAAGGACTAATCCTCTGAAAGCCGTAACATTGTCTCCCCTGGTAATTTTTTTGTTTCACATATGGGAGGGGGGTGTTTGCACACTGAAGTTGTTTCCTTTGTCGGTACTTGTAGCATAATGTGGCTCGTTATCATTGAACTTGCACTGTACGATACTGTACTCGCACAAAGCCCCTCTTCGCTGTGTAGTTTGCAACATGTACTATACTGTAAGCCAAATTACCGGTAACATACGCTTGAAGTCTGGTGGGAAGGAGGAAAAACTGCTTCAGACTACTCGAGTATGTTCATTCTGAAAGAATGTTTGGCGACAAAAAGATTATCGCATTTGCCGGGGTGTCTGGCAATATATGTCCTTACAAATGATTTGGTCGTATCTTGTGATGAGCGTTAGTCTATAAGTGCGAGAGGGAGGAACATGGACCACGCATTATGGAGAGTGCACTGTACGGTACAGTACTAGTGCAGTCGCTTCCGTAAAGTTTTCATGCTCATCCTTGTACTGTACAGTACAGTACTCCAGGAACAATACCTGTCAACAACGGCAACAGAACAAGAGCCTTCTAGATAATTGTTTTCGGATATCTCTTTGGGGACATTGTAAACATTGATCACAATTTCTTTCTCACTTAAGGATAGAAAGAGAGGGCTAGCGAAGCGTTTCCAAGGGCTGGTAATGCTTGGAGGGATATGGGAATTTTGCGGACACGGCCGTACCGTAATTACCAGTACCGTACAGGATGCTGGCACGAGTACTTGGACCGATCACCGAAACGAGCGGTTGGTATGATAGCTGCTTAGCTTGTACTGGTCCACTACTCTTTCGTCCACTTCATCAGAATGTGCTCGTAAGTTAAATAATGGAGCCAGTTAGCGGAGGTGGCGTAATGTTTTCCATTTGTTTGCTCGTTGTTCACTGGATTTAAGGGTCAAAAGGACCTGGTACCTATATCCGAAAACAGTAGGAGGCTTTCGGAGAAACCTCCCACTTTCCCCCACCATCATCACATCAACACCTTCGACATCATTCCAACTTATTCTATTTTACCTCCACAGAAACCCAACCTCGGCAAACATTTTTATCACTCTATCATCCACTCTATCTCGCCGTTCTCTTCCACATAAGTACACAAGTCTTCATCCTCGTGCCACATTCCCCATCTTTTGCTCACAGCCCTCCACTACTCTATCTCACGCAATCGAACTTGAGCTCTCGGATCGATAGAACATCTGTTGCTTGGAGAGTCCAACAGACCGATACCATTCGTGTGCGGTTGCTGACGTCTTCGAAGAGAAAATGTACCCGACATTCACGGGCTCGTCACGCAAACCCCGGATTGTTAACCTTTCTGGCCGGAAGCCTGCCGCTACTCCATCTCGGACATCACAATTTTCCCGGGCTCCGGCTACACAAACATCGGTTCTTCATGCTCAGCAGGAGCGAGCTCAGCGTGAAGCCACGCGTCAACGTTTAAGAGCCGCCACTACGGTGCAACGTGTTTGGAGGGGTCGGAGAGAAGCCGAGGCCCAGAGGGTGTTATGGAGAAAGGAGTGGGATAACGTTTTCGCTGCGGGGGCTAGTGGGAATTTCACGCAGGGGAGTGATTCGAAAAAGTGGATTGAGTACGGGGTTACATTATTTCTTGCATTTTACGAGAGAGGGCATAGGCCCGGGAGGTGTCGGAAGAGGGATTCGGGAGACTTGCTGAGAATGAAATCTCTTGTTCCCTTCGTGGCTCAATACTTATCTCAAGCTTCCGATAAATCATGCTCAAGGGCTAGGGCACGAGGGGTGGACGGTCGCGGAAACCTAATAATGGAGAAATTTGGGAAACTGCTAATAGAAGTGCTCCAGGAGGAGGTGTTGACGACCGATTCCCTACGTGTGCTGCCTTCTTTAGCGGTGGAACTCCCCGGCATTGTTGATGCATCATACTACAAGGCCCTTTCCCGAATCACCACTTCTCCCAAGTCCTCGCCTGAGGACATCTTAGATGCTGTATTGATTCCTCTACAACATGTTGGAAAGGAAAGTGGACAGAGGAATGCAGAGATACATCGGGACTTTGCTGCCAACTACCTCGTGACCCCCGACTTACCTGAACACCTTCAGCATAGCGGCTTTGAGCGATTAAAGAAGACCGTAGGATTTGGGAAGCTCATTAAGGTCATGTCTGAATCCCCGGGACAATGGGTTATCGCTACGGATGAAGAGAAGTTGTGGATGTTATCCTACATAATCTACTTTACTCCCAGTGTGTCTGGCAGCAAAGTGATTGACCTCACTGGAGATAAGCCATTTGTTAGCAGGGATTTTGAAGAGCAGAGCTATATTCATGTCATGTCTCTTCTCCTCTCTTCGGTCGCCAAAAGCGCGAGCAAGAGAATCGAAGTGGAAGATATATCTATGGGAGTTGAAGGTGATGAGGAGGGTGAAGGTGGATTGGGTGGGGAGAGATCTCATCAAAGCAAAAACCAACCATTACCACCGTTTGTCAAATCTGGGCTCGAGAGTTTGATCCAGCAACCTTCTATCTCATCTATTTTCTCACGTGCGGGCTTCTTTGGCAGTGACGATCGCTATGCAAAAATGCTTGCCGGATTTGCGCTGACGCTGCTGTTGGTGTTCCCGAAAGTGAAACAAGAAGTCTGTATGTGGCTCTGTCTTGCTGAGACTAAGGATGGGGTATCTGTATTGAGATACCTATGGGCAGCCGTCGGGCGATCACGGTTGTTTCTGGGAGTCGCTGAGGATATTCAGTTGGCCGTGAGCAGTCTGAGAAGGCGAGGCTTGTCCACCGGTGATGCCTCTGTAAGAGATTCCGACAACGATGAATGGAATTTGATTTTTTTGTTCGTTGAGCTCTATGGATTTCTGCTGCTTGTTATGGACGATGACGAGTTTTTTGCGGACAGCAAGGCAGAGAAAAAGGCCCGTCAGTTACCGCTAAAGGATGTAAAAAACCTAAGCGTATTTCTCAAGAACCTGGCATTTGCAATGTATTACTGGAGAGGGGAGATAATGGGAGAGGACAAGCAGAGGGCCGATGGGGGGGCTGTCTTTTTCAAAGACCAGCCAAATCAGGGGTGGGAGGTTGAGCATTTGAAAACTGTTGTGACAGGGCTCTTGAAGGCCATCTACGCTAGAGAGTATTATCCCCCCGTGCATAAATTAGTAGCTTTTCTAATAAGCTTGGAATAGTTCGAGACGAAAATTCCTCCCATCTGACCACTGGCTTATGACCGCCGCTGGCTTCCACATCGAGGGCTTCATTCCAGACGTCGTGCAAGAGGAGGAAAATAGACATCTGATGGAGAGTGAGGGGGAAGAAGATGGCGAAGAACCGGAACGCCAGTATGATCAAGAAGCAGTTGCGGTGTTGAGTCCGTACGAGCAGCGAAACCTGCAATTGGAATTGAGGAACAAAAGGCAGCGAGCGCTCTACTTAGCAACCATCACTCCGCGCCTTGAGGTACTTCAAAATCTCCCTTTTTTTATTCCCTTCGCTACTAGGGTGCAAGTGTTCCGGGAGTTTGTTTCAGGTGACCAGCGTCGGCGCCGCGGGGGATTTGTTGACCCGGATCAATGGAGGGCTGCTGTCCTCTCGCGGAACTCTCGGCTACCCTATCCAACACAAGGTGCGCTTGGTGATGCTCGGGATAGCCTTAATAGGCATCATGCGACGATCAGGAGGAATAGGGTGTTTGAGGACGCTTATGAACAGTTCTGGCCCTTGGGAGAGGGCCTCAAGGAGCCCATTCAAATCACTTTTATAGATCGTTTTGGTGTCGAGGAAGCTGGCATTGACGGTGGTGGTGTCACGAAGGAATTTTTGACAGGTGTATGCAGCGACGCTTTTACACCAGGTGCCATCGTAGGAGCCGATCCAGAGGCTCACAATGATGATGATACGGATCTGCCCAGCGATGATGAAGCTGGGGCTACCGAATTAGACAAGAATCTATTTTTGGAAAATGAACAACATTTGTTGTACCCCAACCCGGCGAGCATCGAGGAACTCAAGGAGGAACTTATTAAAACAGGAGGCCCCTATCGAAGGGTTATTAGGGATGAAGTTAAGCCACTGCTGAAAAGGTACGAATTTCTTGGGAGAGTGCTCGGGAAGTGTCTCTACGAAGGAATTCTTGTGGATGTTGCTTTTGCTCCCTTCTTTCTCCTCAAATGGAGTCAACAAACCTCAGACTCTAAAGCTAGCACGGCCGTTGGTGTCAATGACCTCCGAGATCTTGATGAGGGCCTTTACCGGGGACTTGTGAAGCTTAAGAATTACACAGGCGATGTCGAATCCGACTTTGGGCTTAATTTCACCATCAGTTCTCGGCTTCCAAGGCACGACAAGACTATTACAGTGGAACTCAAACCTGGCGGGGAGGCAATTCCAGTCACTAACGCAAACAAGCTTGAATACATCCACCTCGTTTCCCGATACCGGCTATCTGTACAGGCACACGTTCAAACTTTGGCGTTTCTGAAAGGCCTGGGCTCGATTATAAACCCGAGCTGGTTGTCCATGTTCAACCAATCAGAGTTGCAAATTCTAGTAGGTGGGGATATCAATACGCCAATCGATGTGGAAGATTTGAGAAGAAACACTATCTATGGAGGCGTTTACCAACTCGGTGACGATGGTACCGAGCACGAGAGCATACGACTATTCTGGGAGGTTATGCGTTCTCTTGGCGATGGGGAGCGCAGGAAGGTTTTGAAGTTTGTTACTAGCGTTGCTCGGGCGCCGCTACTAGGTTTCGGAGTTTTGAGGCCAAGATTTAGTATCAGAGACGCAGGAGAAGACCAGGGAAGACTTTGCAGTGCTAGTATTTTACCTTTCCATTTACTCTCACTTCAAACACTAACAAAGATAGGTACTTGCGTGAACCTTCTCAAGCTTCCCCGTTACAGGGATCCCAGAATCCTTCGAGAAAAGCTCCTTTACTCTGTCAATTCAAATGCGGGCTTTGACCTGTCTTGAGCTATCTTGACTAGTCATGATATCATTTTTCGTTTACTTTGCTGTTCCTTTTGAATTATATCTTATCGCCTATTTCTGTTTTTTGACAATGGGGAGTACCCGGCAGCATGGTCATTTCTCTTTCTTTCTTGTACTTGCTTTGCCTTGGAGGCTAGTTTGGGTGTAGATACTTTTATCGCATTGGGGATATTTTCTTTTTCGTCTGTGATTGGCGAAAGGGGAAAGGGGATTTGAATCAAACAATCCTGGCTTATGTGTGTTATCGATGACGGGAATTTTATAAAGACTAACGCGCGCAAGGCGCTGTGAAGAGAATAGAGAGGCTGAAAAGCTTGATTTTTAATGATGTTGAGTGTGGGGGCCGTGTTGCATGTTTGAGGGCGGGCGGTGATTCCTCATTGTAGAGAGATGGTTCATGGAACCTACACGAGTAGCTGGGCGCACCTCCTGCGGCCCAGGGATATTGAAAGGGAAGGGCTTTGGGTGAGGCTCTTTTAGTATGATAACGGGAGAGCGGGATCAAGGCTGATGCTGACCTTTGCTCAATCGGGGAATAACTTTGTGGAAAGAATCGCTGCAAATCAGGTTGATAGAAATCTTCATCAATACCAGTGCCTGTGAGCAACATACGGTAGTCTAACTTGCTATTGGCGTTGCGCTTGGTGATTGTTGTTATGATAATATTGTCAGAACTTGCCGCCAAGTCTGTTACTCATGATGGCTCGCACAATATTCACATGTAATCATAATCCGTCACTCAGTGCAACAACCAAAAAAACCGTTAGGAATGATAATTAAGGTAAAATACTGGGTGTCAAATCCAATCGAGAAATGAGAAACACGACCACGAAAAAAATGATGGGAATTTCTCCCAAGACTGATAGAAATGAATGCCGCGGAGGGAATGTGATGCTTCTTATCTGTACAAAGGTCATAAACGGGACTTCCCGTGGGAAAATACTGTCATAATAAGTAGGGCTGAGGCTGAGATTTGTCCGGTCTGATCTTATCCGTTCTGCTTCTCGCCCCGCTCTCGCCCCGCTCTCTCCCTCTATTCTCCCCACCACTAGATAAAAGCACACAAAAACACCACCGGGACCTATACAATAACCTTCTGTACAAAAAGGAAGTCTTCCACCCAATAGAAACGGAAGAAGGAGAAAAACCTGATGGACACCCAAGCCAACACCCCTTTACTCCACCCCGCCCCAACCCGCTACCCACCACCCTACCTTCTATTCCTAGACCTCTACGTCCTAATCTCCAATTTCTGCTCCTTGCCGGGCATAGTCCTCCCCTGGCACACTTCTAACCAGCGCGCGGAGCTCTACCCCTACTCCCCGGGCAATATATTCTCCATAGTTCTCGGAATAATCCTCATTCTTGTTGGTCTCCTTTCCCTGTTTCTGATCCCTGGATGGTTGGTCCTACCCGGCGGGGTGTGGCTCTGCTGTTTCGTTGGAGTGACGGCAGTGACGTTGGTTTTCTCCTTCATTCTGAATGGACGTGACGGGGATGTTGTAGTTAGCAGTGGGCAATACGTGCGCGGGAAGGCGGAACGGGAGGACGAGAAGTGGTTTTATGTGAATGGGGTTATGACGGGTGGGTTCTGGTTGAAGACGAATATTGAAGAGGCTGAGAGGCGGTTTGGGAGGAGGGTTTGGGGTGTGCATAATCGGAGGTTTGTGCCGCTTTGCTTTGTGAAGGTAAAGACCGGGGGTTGGTGTGCTTGGGCTAACAGGGCGTGGGGGATGGGGCGTAGTTTTGGACTGGTGCTCGACCTATTGCAATGCCTTATCCAGCGGGACCTACGCTATAGCTCTTCCTGCGTGCGGGCTTTATATGACAGCCTCCGCACCGCGTTACTAGAGCTTGAGTCTGCCCCCCCCTCCCCCTCCTCCTCTTCCACCCCCACTTCCAGGCCGAAGCACAAGAGGGTAGTCCTGCTCGCACACTCTCAAGGCGCACTCATCGCATCGCTAGTGCTGGATATGCTCTACGCCGACATACCCACGTCTCTGCTCTCCCGCCTTGAAGTTTACACTTTCGGCAACGCATCGAATACATTCAATAACCCACTCCAACAGGCGGACGATACGAGCTCTGGTGCCCTTCGGCACCTTGAACACTACGCGAACCGTGGGGAGTACGTTAGTAGGATTGGGATACTGGGGTTCATGGCTGGTGGGGGTGTTGCCGAGGTGGCAGAGGGCTGGGGGAATCAGTTTGCTGGCAGGGTTTTTGTTAGGGAGGGGCGGGGGCACTTGTTTGTGCAACATTACTTGGATGTGTTGTTTCAGAGTGGGAATGAGAATACGTTTGTCGAGATTGGGGGTGGTGGGGGGGTGGGGAGGTTGTTGGAGTATAGAAATGGCGGGGTGTTGGACTGAGGATGTGGGGTCTCTTGTGTTCGGAGAAGGATAGGGTTCTGGTTATTGGGGGTTTGTTTTTTGTTATCGAATGGGGAATAAGAAGTCTTAATATGATGTGATAGGCTGAATGGAGGATGCCTGGGTTGTTGTTTTGGTGGTAAATCACCGATAATTTATTTTTGTATTCGTTTCTGATGTTTGATACGGTAAATTTACCTTTATCATGGTTCTGCACGCTACAGTGTGTTCCGGTATGGTACCGCTACCCGTACTATGAGCCCCCAAACCCATGACTAACCTCCGACGAAAACACACCCAAAATCAAAATATCACTTTAGCCCCCCTCTCATCTATGAATAACCATAATCTAATCACACTTTATCCCCCAATCGATGACTTCTCTACGGTACCTCCCTTCCAACTCTCACCGTCCCCCCAAATTGCCATTCCCCGTAGCTGTCTTCCTAACCATTTTATCGCGGTGAACTTTCCAGAACACTCACTGTATGGTCAAAGGGCACTATTCCCTAATGCCCGCAAATGGGAACTCGCCTCGCCATAGCTACCTGCCTATCCATCGAGTTGGGATTACTGCCCGGTGGAGCTACGTCGAAAGGGACTTGACGACTCCCCCCTTTCCAAAATGTGGGGATAAGAGGGGGGGAGGGTCAGAGCTCAACCATTCGCAAGTCCTGGGGTTGGAGGGGAGGGGGATATGCTGTAGCGCGATACGACTCTCCCAATCCGCCCTCTGCTCCCCCCCTCTGCACTACAGTGCCGAGAAAAGAAAATTAGACCTCCGCAGTACCCCGGTTTCACTCTGTCTGTAGACTAGATATCGATCTCGCGATACTAGAAGAGCCGGACAAGGTGGGGCATGATTTCACAATCATATTGACTGACAGCCTCCCATGGACGGTGTATGATATAGGTTTCTGTAGAGGACGATCAATATCTGTAGTGAGTGTGACGTGAAAGACTGGCGATGCCTATTGGGGGCCTTGTGGAGCATAACGGCAAGTAGGGCCGATCGGAGGCCCTGATTGGAGAGTTGTGCGCTGAAGTATAGGCTACAAGGAGGAAGCGATATATGATACCGTACATACCTCCCGGTCAGTGTGAGGAGTCGGAGGAAATGTTTTGAATTTTTGAATTTTTTGTTGACTTATGGGGTTTGTCCTGTAGATGGCTGGTTAGGCTGGGTCGAGTCAAGAGTATGTACGTCTTATGCCGCCCCACATGATGAGAAAAGCCCGCCGTACCATAAGTTAGAAATTCTTTGTGACTGCCTGGCGATCATTGAAATCGCCGGGTTGTAAGAGCCAACTCTGCATCTACATCTACTTCCTGTTGGATATGGGTATCCAATCCAGTTCAAGTTGTGGCAAAGGTATGTCCATATATCGCTCAGGGAGTTTTGGGTATGATACTTTGGGAGCCTTGCCCCCTACCCGGGCTAAAAAAAACCATGCAAGTCACTTCTCCGGCTCTTGTAATAAATTACTTGTATACTTTTGTCCCACCTACATGCTGTATCTGGATCTGGCGAGTCAGACATTCAAACTTACTAATGCCAAAGCTCATTCCGAGCTATTAGTTCTCCTCGCAGGCCCTTCATATTATTTTGTTAGAACCCACGATTGGCCCTGTCTCCCGGTATTGACGGTCGTTCAGTCGCATGCCGGGACGGAACCCCCACCGGGATAGGGGGCACCATCGTACCGATCGGAGCCCTCCCTGGCTTATCCTCCAGGCTAGAATGGGGGTATACCGTGCCATCGCAAACGCCGGGGGCAATTGAAATTGTTAAAGAATTTCAGGGTGATGACTCGACCTCTCGATGCCAGATGGAGTGGGGCGAGAGTGAACAAGACTGGTTTGATAAGAGAGGTAGATATATACACTGTACGAGTATATTAGACTACACCCTATGATGGATCAAAGGCTTTACATTAATTCCCCTCCCCGCTATAATAACAATATTATTATGTACATCTCCATCATCCCACATAGACACAAAGCTATTAGGGCACCAGCCCTTTCTCCCCAAAACCGAAGGCAGTAAGAAGTGCCCTGGCAGGTTCTTTTTCAATGCCCAAATGCCTCCGCTCAGCGGGATAACTGAGCTCGAGGGATCCCTGCTTACATCGGTGGGGATCAGTTCCTCAGCCTTTGGGCCATAAGGACTGGTTGGCAGTCACCACTTTCTCCGGATTTCGAGGGTGATATTCTTTATGTAGGGATCTTTTCCAAAATGACAAAGTACCAAGCGCGGCATCAAGTGTCTCGTTCTCGGTATTTATAACTGGTCAGTCAGTGCGATGTCCCCAACAGTGCAAGTATCGGGATAAGGAGAGCCCAACCCCGTCCTCACTCGCAACCCAAGCAATTCCTTTTCGACTTTGGTAAGGCGTGAGTGTAATGTCACCATTTTTCACTGTCTAACTCCATCGGCAGCGCTCACCATGAAAGTGAACGGACAAAGACACTGTTTAAATTTAAGAAGTTGTTTATCCCAACTTTTGTTGTTCTGTTATTCGATATAGTCACGCTCATTTTTTCATTTTCTACCTCCCCTGCCCTCCTCATCCCAGACTGCAGGTGAACCGTCGCTATAGTTGCAAGATTTCCCAGCCCTCGGGTCACACCACTTGACTCGCCTTCCCCGGGCGATCGCCTATAGCGAGTGCGGAGGGTGAACCCAGCGCCGTCGCCCATTCCTAGGGATTGGCGAGTTCACGGACTCATGGCTGTGGAATAGCTCTGCATCCCCTTATATATCACGAGGGGCTAAATGTGCTTTTCCTGCTAAAAGCGGCGGCCTAGGTATAACCTTCCACACTCCTATATCATATTTGAGATTGGCTAAGAGTTCTGTTTTCCTGCCATTTCCGGAGCTTGGGGAAAAGGCGCCACCCCGGATGTGCAGTGAGATACAATAAACACCAGATTCGAGCATTATCCCGGGAGCGCCGGGTGTGATTTTGGGGGCAGGGGAAGCCTATCCCCCTGTCCCCTAAAGGATATTCAACCCCAAGGATACCAAACCTTGAACCGATGGCGGAAGCCTCTGAAAATTCCGCATTGCATCCTCATCATGATGCCTTAGTACACTATGGAGCCGTCGTCTTGTTAGATTAGCTATTTGGTGGGATGGTTTCTGTGGGGTTAAATGCTAGCGTTCATTGAGGGTGCATTTCTTCCGTGGCTAAGCTGATGCACATTTCCTTCCCCAATTTATATAGCCTAGGCAGCAAAAAATAGGAAGTGATCCAGGGCAGCCGGGGGGGGCTAGCCTCGCTGGGGACGTGATAGCTGGTTCGGTCAGTATCCTATATACATTTGCGTGCCTTTCCCCGGTATAATAAGTCGGTCTCATGCACTGTCACTCGTTGCTTGGCAGGATCTACCTTAAGAGAAGTGTGACTGACAATATTATGATAGGCCGACGTATGATACGGTGTTATTCAAGCACTGGTGCCCAGGAATAGCAAGGTTTTGCTTTCTTGGTCGGCCAGGGAGATTATACGAGTTCGATTATCGTACCGAATGCCCGGGATAGGAAAACTCTTTTTGTCGGGAATGGTGAAGGAGGCAAGGACAGGGTGGGATGCCCTTCCGAATTCGCAAGCCGGTATTGCACAGCGGCGTGGGCCGCTCGATCACTCTCGATAGGTTGGGTAGGATACCGGTGCTTGTAGGATGGGAGTTAGTTTCGCGGGTGAAGGGTGCTTGGCACGCCGTGGTTTATAAGGTTTCCCAAACTGCATTCTGTAAGGTGTGCTATTGTAGTTTGAAAGGTATACATTGCCAAACACATGAAGAAACTTATATTATTAGTACAAAGTAAAAGCAGTTCACTAGTTTGTTAAACCCTGTAGCGCTGTATTTTTCGACCGCATCTTTTAGAAGGTTCGTAAAATCTATCTTTTATACATCTACTAACACAAGTTATCTTACAAACTATGGTGTACCAAAAGCCCCCTTAGCTCCCGGCTAGCTTTTGCATCACGTTTCCCGAGTGTCAGAGGCACTTGTACTTCATACGGTAACGTTTTTTGTCTCTGTAGTTGTAATTGAACGTGTATATCTATACTTCAGGGGGAAGCAGGGGAAAGGAATTGTAGAAGATATAAATAAATAATATTAGTGTTTGAGTATTTACACTAGAAAGCAGCGATAAGGGCGCATAGGTTGTAGTGGGAGTTCCGAACCACGCTGGTTTACCCCGATACAATAGGTATAACCCACTATCAGCAATAGCGGGTTCTGGATTGTGGGCAGGGACTGATAAATCCTAACTCTACGAGATAAGAAAATCAGTGTTTGGGCGGGCATGTGGGAGGTGTGAGCAGTCCCATCGTATAAGATTTCCTTTGGCCGGAAGAAAGTACTTGGGGAGGGCTTTTGTGGTGTTTTAAACTGCGGGAGGGGGCTGGGCGGGGATGAGAAGAGAGGGCCAAGGCAGCGGCAAATGTGGTTGTGATTATGGAACTGTTGCGGCCCTTGCAGAAACGGGGCATTCGGGGGCAGCAAGGAGGACGACGCGTCCTCAACCTTAGGCTGTGCTGGGGGTGGGAAATACTAGTAGGGGCCGTAGTAGCGCTACCACACTCCTATGGCCACGCTTAGCAGCCCACCAGAGCGGTGTTCGGCCGTGGTTATCTGGTCTATTGGGGTTGACGTCGTTCCGTTCGAGCAGCACTTCCACCACCCCTTCGCGCCCCCCCCAAGCAGCCCGAGCGAGTGGTGTTAGGCCGTGGTTATCTGGTCCGTCGGGGTTGACGTCGTTCCGTCTTAGTAGTATTTTCACCACTTCTTCGTGCCCCTCCCAAGCAGCCCGAGCGAGTGGTGTTACGCCGTCGTTATCTGGTCTGTCAGGGTTGACGTCTTCCCGTTCGAGTAGTATTTTCACCACTTCTTCGTGCCCCTTCAAAGCAGCCCAGCCGAGTGGTGTTACGCCGTAGTTATTTGGTTTGTTAGGGTTGACGTCGTTCCGTTCGAGTAGTATTTTCACCACTCTTTCGTGCCCCTCCCAAGCAGCCCTCCCAAGTGGTGTTCGGCCGCGGTTATCTGGTTTGTTAGGGTTGACCTCGTTTCGTTCGAGTAGTATATTTACTATTCCATTGTGCCTCTTCAAAGCAGCCCGAGTGAGTGGTGTTAGGCCGTGGTTATCTGGTCTGTCGGGGTTGACGCCGTCCCGTTTGAGTAGTATTTTCACCATTTCATCGTGCCCCTTCAAAGCAGCCCAGCCGAGTGGTGTTACGCCGTAGTTATCTGGTTTGTCTGGGTTGACATTGCCCCGTCCCAATAGTATTTTCACCACTCCCTGGTGCCCATTCCCGACAGCTTGACTGAGTGGTGTTCGGCCACCGTTATCTGGCTTGTTGGGGTTGACGCCATCCCGTTCGAGTAGTATTT
Source organism: Tuber umbilicatum (assembly GCA_003313605.1). Taxonomy (NCBI): domain Eukaryota; kingdom Fungi; phylum Ascomycota; class Pezizomycetes; order Pezizales; family Tuberaceae; genus Tuber; species Tuber umbilicatum. Next base: position 20,194 of record QLOI01003437.1, on the reverse strand, counting down.
TTACTACTCTTTCATGCCCATCCTCAGAAGCACATAATAGTGGTGTCCGGCCACCGTTATCTGGTTTGTCGGGGTTGACGTCGTACCGTTCGAGTAGTATTTTCACCACTCCCTCGTACCCGTTCCCAGCAGCACCGCAAAGTGGTGTTCGGCCGTAGCCACTTGGTTTGTCGGGGTTGATGTCGTCCCGTTCGAGTAGCATTTTCGCCACTCCCTCATGTCCATACGCAGCAGCCAGGCAGAGTGGTGATTGGCCATCGTTATCTGGTTTGCTGGGGCTAACGTCGTCCCGGCCGAGTAGTATTTTCACCACACCCTCGTGCCCTTTCAAAGCAGCCCACACGAGAGCTGTATTACCCATGCAGTCTTTTTGGTTGATATCACAACCTTCCACCTCTACTAAACAAGCAACAATCTCAACAATCCCCAAGGAGGATGCACAATGCAGGCCACTGAACAAGAATGGTTTGTTGAAATTAACAGTGCACCATGGTTCCCATGCCTCTAAGAGGAGTTTGGAGGATATGTGGTTATTGTAATAGCTAAATGAATATAGTGCGAGTAATTTCGCGTAATCCGAAAGGTCTTTTTTTGCGTGGACTCCCCAGTATAGGGAAGAGTATTCAAGAAAGGGAGTGTCTTGAGGGTAATGGGAGGTACTGGCCGAAATAGTCTTGACCTGCTGGGAATTTAGATAGCTTAAGCAGGTTTCCGCCATTACTGCATGGGCTGTACCAAAATGCTGGGGATGGGCCCGGAGGTATTCTTGAAGGGTAAAGTGAATTAACCGGACCGTGGAAACCTCCTTGTCTACGACAATAAGCCCCTGACAACAGGCTAGTAATGTCCCTATTGAAGGAACACCGTCGGCATCGAGATTCGGCAACCCAATTTCCACTCCTAGGGCGTGACACAGTTCGTCAGCCTTCAAGGGTCGCTCCGAGTGAGAGATCCACATTAGAGCCGCAATTCCAAGCCTCGATCTCTCCCCGCCCTGTGCTTTTATTCGACCCAGCGTCACACCGTAAGCATCCTCCAACCCCAAGCCATCGGTCATTGCGCTCAACTTTTGCCGCCTGCGACGGATTGTGGTTTCTTGTAAGATTGCATCGATATTCAGTGAGACGAGTAGGAATCTAGATATATATATGTTAGTGGATAACTTGAGGTAACTTCCCGGGTGTTGCTGCTTCTACTTACATTTCTGAAACGTCTTCAGGAATTTTCTTCAGGATGTCTGCCTCCAGACTACTGTTCATTGCATCCGGGTTTGTATCCTGGCCCAGCCTGCTACGAAGGTAACTGATGATATCATCCCGCCTGGGAGAAATGGATATACGCCTCACCACTCTTGAGAGACGGCTCCCGATTTCTGTTTGAATGTGCGGTCTTCCAGTCACGAATATTCGAATGCCCGGAGACTTTTTGAGGATTTGGTTTAGCGAATCAAGAAGCTTGATCCGATATCCTGCCTCACATTCATCAAGAGCGTCGATGCAAATGAATGTGCGCTGTTTGGAAGAGGTGGTCTGCAGCATCTTTACAACATCGGAAAGTTGCGGTGCCCGTCCACCAATAGCCTTTTTCTGGTCTTCATAGGCTTGCACAATTTCCTGCGGCACCGCATCTAATCCGCTCACAACCTGTTTGAGCAGGGCGCCTAGCATGCTGGTCGATGACTGCTCCTTTTGCGCGGCAAAATCAAAGTAAAAACACGCAACCGCGACATTTTGTCCTCTGGTCCGATCGCACAGGCTGTCTATCACCAATGAGCTAACATTGCAGCTTGTCAGCACTTGTCCTCTTTCTTTCATTCTTCGGGGTTTGCTCTTGTTACCTGATATATGTCTTGCCCACCCCTGGATCTCCATAGCAAAACAAAACCGCGTTATCGGATTCCCCTCCCCCACTACCCGCGTACCAGCTTCTAAATTCCCCGGTTTGTAAGAGCCATTCCCCTACATTTTCGACTCGGCGGTCTTGAATGTCCTGGTGTCGTAACTTGGGCTCTAATGGGGATAGCCAGGCTAGGATATTAGATCGGTCATCGGCAACTGTGTAGTTACCCGACACGATAACAGTTGTGTTAAAAGAGTTCTTATTATTACTCAAAGATTGAGACATGTTCTGTTTTTTTTTGCTCAAGATACTGTACAGTACTCGAGTAGATGATGGGAGATGGATGATGGAGTCAGTCGGTGACCGGAAATCCCAGGGACTTAGGAAAAGCGGGGTTATTTGTAGAACCTCAGGGATAGCTGAGGACTGTCCAAACAACCTCGCCTAAATTTGTATCGACGACGCCCCGCTTGTTCCTACCGCATTGGATTAGGCAACTCGGACTACTATCCTCTGAACTTAGCACAGCCGGCAGCCCTTGGAGATGAAGTGGTGAGGTTGCTACGGAGTAGTGTTGATGAAGGTTCGATCCGATCAACCAGAGCGGGAATGTTTTGTTGGTGGGGAAATGGTACAGAACTGTACAGTACTCGTACACTAAGGAGGCCCTGGGTGGCTTAAGCCGCCCTAATTGTGGGGTTATCTATTTGTACTTCGGTTTATGTGTTGAGCATAGAACATCTTCGGCGTGATTATGGTCACGTGTGCCGGGATAGATCGACGAAATCGTTTTCGGGGGAGAGTATTTGAGCTGGGCCTATCGAATGTGAGATGGCGGTTTCTCCCTTCCTTATCCTTTTGTGTCGTTTGAGCTACCTAAAGCTTGGTTGGTGTTTTTGGGATGAAGCTAACTCGTTTGAACTGCGGGATAGCACAATTCTTCCACCGCGATTGAAGACCACCCTATCTATTAGTGGTATTGGCCAACTTGGCATATACAGTATACATATGCATTAGACCGTACAAATGAATCATTCAAACAGTCCAAACACTACCTAACTTAAAAGTATCACCACATACTTCTTTATGATTTCGACGCAGGCCGGAGATCTCTTCCCACAGCCTCATACCAGGCTCCGAGACAACAAGGAACAAGGACCGTACCTTCTAATATTCATAGAGACGGCCAAGTACACTACTTTTTCATAGCGAGTGGGTGATAAAGTATAGTACTACATCAGAACATTTAGCCGACAACCTTTCCATACCACAAACATCCATCTTCACGTCCTACGCCAGTACTAGTGCCTATCACAATCTATCAAAATTTCACGGCTCACAATCAAACCCGTGGATAACATTCCACATTTTCAGAAATTATAATGCCGTGGAGAAAATATTAGATGTGTAGGAGGTATACCAGTCCAATCCCCCTGCCACGCACCTTTTGTATGAAACCCCATCCAACATTTCAAGTCGCTCTCACACCAGTATCCCATACCGGTATTTCTCGAAGCATTATTTTCAAGGCAAAACATTTCATAAGAACATCCATGTTATTGTGTACGGAGCCGCCCACGCCTCCAACAAGCGGGGAATCAAGTGACTTTTAGCTACCGTCGAAGCCCCAATCGCTTCAACGGCAGGCAGCGTTGGAGTTGCCCCCTAGAAAATGTCTGATTCTCACCGAACTCAGTGAAAACTTCTGTGGGGGCAAATGTTTTTTGTTTGGAGCAGTACTTTTCACATCCATCATGCCCCGCTTGCTAGTGATCCAGCTTGTAATTCGATAAAACCGCCGGCAAATACTGCTCCACAGTTAACCGAATCCGTGACTCGAAGCCGTTGAATATAACCAATAGTCTTCCGCAGATCCTAGGATAATTCAGGATCCAAGATTATCCACCAAGCTAACTAATCGAGATGGAACACAAGTTTAGTATACTGCATCATAATAATATAAAGAAACTAGTATGGCGAGAACAGTTATAGGTGTAGGAACAAAAAAAACGCTTGGCTGCTATCAAATCCAAGCAGACAATTATCACCATTCTTTACTCGGTTGTTTTACGAGTCATCACACACTGTCACTCGTCTAGTGCGTAGTGTTCAAACCGTAAGCCCGCGCACGGCACGATGCAACACAATAGGCAGCACAGTACCGCACTAGCACCAAATCCCCATCATCAAGTCTTTTGTTCGGCAGCTGTCCAATGGGTAAGCCGACGATCAAAAACCCACATATCGATACCAACAAAAAACCCAACCCACCAGCCCTCCCTCTACCAATAGGTTTGGAGTTTTTGCAATACGAGATCGCGAGCCCGTCTGACCATCCCCAACGCAACTTCAATCACATACCTAACACCAAACACAGAAAAAAGATCATCAGTTGATCAAAAAATAAGCAGGAAGTTATGGTAAGCGGAGGCCCTAATCCCTCAGGTTTACCCTTGCGTCGTAAGGATACCCGAGCAATCCCGTCATTTGGCGATGAGCATATAAAGGAAATGGTCAAACATAGTGCTGAGCAATACGGCAGTAAGAGATGGCAGAGTATGGAACCGCTTGGGTATGCAGAAGCTGTATAGAGCCCAAATACCATGAGGCTACTCTTTATTTTTTTTAAGTTTTCTCCGTAGGACGAAATTTTACCACTTTGGTGAACCCCGGTGGCTACGAGCGGGACCGCTCCAACTCAACATGTACTGTACCGTGCCGAAATAGAAACAAGCACCAGTACCGGACGTCAAATTTTATAGTGCGAGATCTAGTTTTCTGGCATTGTACTGTACCTTGCGATTGTAATTGACGGTACTATATTACTCGAACACTGGTGTCCCGGACATGGCAAGGCATCCCTTGTTTCGCTGGGGAGACAATGAGCATATAGACCTGCAACGCCCAGCCCGATAGTCCGGTGGTGGGAGAAAGGAGACTAGGACAGGATGGGGAAATACTGTACTACCAGCTCGATTGAAATTACACAGTACTGTGGCCGTTCGATCATGGTTAGCGAGTTGGAGTAGGATAGGATAAATAGTGCGAGGGACCAGGTGTCTTGACGTTGATATTGATCAAACCTGTGGTACTGTACTAGTACGCCGCAACCAGCTCGTCTGAAACACAAGCCTTCCGTTACCCAAGGGATCCAGGGGAGGGTTATCATTTCGTAGATATATATTGCGTTAGAGCCAGACGCCTGATCAAGCAATTATATTTGTTCAAAGTTAACCGAGACAAGAGGAAATGGAAATTCTCCCAGGGCCATCATGATGCTTCTTGTCTATCGCAGCTACGGACATTTTACATACGCGCACTAACCCACAATCAAAGTAAGTGTGGCGGAAATTCCAAGCCACACCGACTTATCTCGATAGTGAATAATCCAAGTAGCCTATGCTAACGCCAGACTCCAGATTGTAAATAGAAACTAGCGAGCCATAGCCCGAGTCCGTAAGAGAATCCAGACAGAGGTTTCGAGAGGCGTGCAATAGATACGTGCATTTCGCATGTGACCCCCCTTGAATGGAGGAAAATACTGAGGTAGAGCTACCGTGGCAGACTAGCTCTGAAAGAAAAGAAAGAGCGGCGGTTATCGAGTGGAGACATTTTAAACTACGTGTTGGAGGGTAGCATCCAAACCCCGCAGAAATGAAGTGGGTGGGATATAGGATAACTTGACCGGTGTGGAAAGCTTATATAGGAACGGTAAGATATGATTCGTTCTCTCTTGGATCTGTCCTCAACTAAACTAACGGTAGAGACAGGTGTATCAGCAAAACATAAACCAAGTACCCTGATCCTTCCACGGACCACCACACCTATCTCCACTTCTCCACACATGCTCCCATTCCTCCGCACACTTCCGTGATCACAAAGGAAAGACATGATAGAAACTTCTCCGTATATCCTTACACCACCATAATGAAGAAATCCTCCGAACCGTTCCTGTAGCCTCTATAATCGATAACCTTCTTCTATTAACTCTAATACTACGGAGGGGGGTTAAGTGGGAGTGGGAGGAGGGAGGCGATGGCGGTGGCAGACATGCTTATGGAGATGTTGCATTCATTGCAAGAATGGCACATAGATTATCGGAGCTCGGCGGCGGTAGGGAGGGTGATGGCTCCTCGGTCTTGGGCCGTGTTGGGGGTGGGAGATGCTGGGGCTGTAATAGGCCCATCGTTCTCACATGGCCACACCCGGCGGCTCACCAGAGTGCTGTCCGGCCCTGTTTATCCTGTTGAAACCGACTACGGCTGGACCAAGGGTTTCAGCGTCTTCACCAGAAAGCATCGATGTTTGGAACTTATCATACCAGCTAGAAGCAGGTAGTGGAAACAATGGTTAGTGGTCGTAAAACATAAAGCATTGGAACTGGAACACTCTAGTGTTAGACACTAGTTGTGATGCTTCCCATGATACTAAGTCTGTTTCTACCTTGTTTGAAGAGTCAGGGTTACGGTGGATCTCCTACATTTCCTTCTTTTCCTTTCTCTTTCCTTCGTCTTCGTTCTCTCTTGAACTCTCTGTTAAAGAGTCCGTCTATCGCCGTTCTTTTCTTGTATGTTCTCTACCAGACCCGCCCATTCCCTTACCCATCACCAGACGATATCAACCTCTATCCATCCCCTCGCCCCGCTCTCTGTTGCATCTAAATAGAAGTGAATATACCGGCATTGACATGCTTGCCTTATAAACTTCACACATCCCGCCTGGAGGGGCTGATATCTCCCCGTCTAAGTAGTGTTTTCACCACCCCCTCATAGCCCCACACAGCAGCAGAACAGAGCGGTGCTCGACCGCTGCCACTGGGTCTGTCGGGGTCGATGTCCTCCAGCCCGAGCAGTATTTTCACCACTACTTCGCGCCCACTCATAGCAGCTCGCCAGAGTGGTGTTCGGCCGTCGTTATCTGGTTCGTCGGGTTGGTGTCGGACCGTCCGACTAGTATCTCCACCACTCTCTCGTGCCCACACGCAGTAGCCAAACTAAGTGGTGTTTGACCGTCGTTATCTGGTTCGTCTGGGTCGATGTCGAACCGTCCGAGCAGCATTTTCACCACCCCCTCATGTCCACCCCAAGCAGCCCAACCGAGTGGTGTGCGGCCTCTGTTGTCCTGCTTGCTGGGATCGACGTCGCCTCGTCCGAGTAGTACCTTCACTACTCCCTTATACCCATACATAGCCGCAAGCGCAAGCGGTGTTTGGCCCACTTTCTCATGCCCACCTTTAGCAGCCCACGAGAGTGTTGTTCGGCCCTCGTCGTCTGATTTGTTGGGGTTGATGTCGCCGCGTGCGAGTAGCATTTTCACCACTCCCTCATGTCCATTCCAAGCAGCAAAACTGAGTGGGGTTTGGCCGTAGTTATCTGGTTTGTCGGGGTCGACATCGCCCCGTCCGAGTAGCATTTTCACCACTCCCTCATGTCCATTCCAAGCAGCAGAACTAAGTGGTGTTTGGCCGGCATTATCCTGTTTGTCGGGGTCGACATCGCCCCGTCCGAGCAGAATTTTCACTACTCCCTCATGCCCGCCCCAAGCAGCCCAACACAGTGGTGTTTGGCCGGTGTCATCTTGTTTGTCGGGGTCGACATCGCCCCGTCCGAGTAGCATTTCCACTACTTCCTCATGTCCACCCCAGGCAGCCCAACAAAGCGGTGTTTGGCCGTCATTATCTGGTTTGTTGGGGTCGACATCGGACCGTCCGAGCAGCATGCTCACCACCCCTTGCACCTACTCCAAATATCCCAACTGGCTGGTCCGCCGTCGTTATCAAGTTTTTTGGGGCTGACGCCGTGCAGTCCGGGTAGTATTTTCGCGACTCCCGCCTTCTCTGGGTATGAGGCTCGGTAGAGTAGTATTCCGCAAGGCCCAACAATCGGAGCGGAGCGTGGGCTCCTCGGAGACAGGTGAGAAAGAGAACAGCTCCTGAAGGCGAGGTTTGGTATTTTGTTGATACGGAAGAAGTTGCGTGAAGTACCGAGTGAGGAGACGAACAAGCCACCACAAGCAATATCACACCTGTCAGACCACCCACACAAGCAAGGGCGGGATGGTGAGAAAACCTATTACCAGCCATTCCTGGGCAACTGGTAGAATATCATACATTTTCCGTATCATACCTGTACTAGGGAAATTCATCATAAAAAAAATCCCCCGGATCTGGATGTATTTATTAGTACTATTTTCGTTGAAAGTCTGAATGGATTTCTTGTGGTGCTAAACGAGGTACAGTACTGTATGATAATAACAAGCATGGTATCAACAGCTTGGCAGAATGCCTACCCAGATATCTTTCTAAAAAGTATATTTACCGTATTGGCAAATTTCAAGCGACACAGGCTATGTATAGAATTATTTTTTAACTTTAAAGGAAGTTCCAGTGCTCTTGGTCTCTTGAATTTTACGTTTTTTTATTTATTTTTTTTGACAAATTCACTTTGGTAGTTCCGAAAGTGTGACTGCAGGATAGCTCTAATTACCACTATTGGGGTTTGAACTGATACGGTAGGCAAGCGTTGGCTGGTATAAATTTATAGGAGCTCCGTGCCACGCTGGTATTGAAAAGGTTTTCCCGCAGAATTGAAATTTACCTACTGTGCTCAGTGTATAGTACTGAACTGTACTCGTACTAAATAAGTTGGGGAAACAGGTATCACTGTACAGTACAGTACAAGACTAGAACTCAGGCCCGAGAAAAGGTTCTTAAATTTTCCTTATCCTAATTACATGAGGCATTCCTTTTCCCGAAATGCTAGCGGTGCACGCTAATTATAAATGGTGTGCGCCTTTCAGGAACTTAGAGATCTACAGGTACTGTACCGTAGTCTATCACAAAAGAACTGGGCCATAACTTATTTGCACGTATTTTTTTTGTGTTTTTTGCGCTGATACAAGTACCCTGGTTTGGACATTACTCGAGTACAGTACTGTACAGTACAGGACCTACAGTAGCAATTTATCCCATGGACTCGCGCGAAGATCCCCCACCCCCCCAAACTGATCCGGGTACTTGCATAGCCCAGCAACTTTGCACAGAACTTGTTTCGGTGCCAGGGCGTCCGGGGACTTTATCAATTACCAGGTTCCCGAGTACATTATCGTGCAATAAATGCACGATCCCGTATGGGGTGAGTGGAAAAGTTTTCTTCGCGCTGCAGACTGCACCGCTCACCGCGGTGGACCGACCGCTTTCCTACTACCGCACCCGCCAAATAAGTGTCCGCTGCTGCGCTGAATAATTCGCCGCGTGACGTTTCATGATTATTATTTAAAATAAAGTTGTGGTTGATCCGCTACTTAAGGCTTTGATAACCAGGTCGGATGGATTTACAATCCTTGGCTCTGGGACAATGGCGCTGTCCCCTAAGCGACCTGGAACTTCACAGGGTAAGAGATAAGTCACAAGGGGGGGACAGGGGGTAGCAACAGGAGAAGCCAACAAACTCTGTAATTATCGTTCCTCTTCCCCCTCTGCTGTTGTCCCCCTTATCATGTTAATCTTGACCAATAGCCTTCCCCCAAGGCAGCCGTAGCCTTCCTCTGCTTCGCCCACACCCATACCAGCACCACAGCACTCCCCCCAAGACGGACAGCACGACCACGCCGAGTCCAAGGCGGGGGAAGCTTCTCGGGCATCACCTCTTTTGCTTCTTCTGTCTTGCCCCATATATTCGATTACTCTCCTACGATCTAGGTGCAGCGCACGCGTCACATAATGGAGTTGAAGTCACTACCCCCACAACATACCGGCCATAGCAGTAGCGGAAACGACGGAGCTGCACCCGTATCAGAGGAAGGAGGAGGAGGAGGAGAAGGACGAGAAGGAGGGGGGGAAGAAGAACAGCAGAGGATAATGCCCCATGGTGGGGTGGTGGTATATAGGGTTTACAAAGAGCGGTGGTTCGGACTTGCTGGGTTGATGTTGATGAATATTGTCATTTCTTGGGGGGTTGGTTTGTCTTGGTTTTTATCATCTGCTGAAATGGAAGGGAAGATGAAGTTGCTAATTGGGGATCACAGTGGCTCACCTATGCGCCTGTTAGTGATATTACGCAGACATGGTTTGGGCTTGACTCGCAGAGTCCTGTGAATTGGCTGTCTACTGTTATATTGTTTACTTATGGTTTGTGTGGCCTTGTGGTGTGGTTTTTCGTGGCACGGGATAGGACGAAGAATGCTGATTGGAGACGTTCAATTTTCGTGTAGTGATCGCGGCACCGTATGTCTCTTTTGCTATTTTTTCCTCCCTTTCATTCGGTCTTCACGATTTTCTAATACCTCACTTACAGAGCAGTCCTATACACCCTCAATCACCATGGTGTGAAACCCGCTCTAATGGCCTCCTCATTCCTGGTCCTAGCGGGAAACTGGATTCGTTACGTCTGCACGCAACGAAAGTCCTTCGGCGGCGTAATGTTTGGTCAGATCCTTATCGGCTTCGCACAGCCGTTCGTCCTATCCGCCGCGACACACTATAGCGATCTCTGGTTCACTTCCCGTGGACGGATATCAGCCACTGCGCTCACCAGTTTTGCTAATCCGTTTGGTGCCGCGCTCGGACAGTTGATTAATCCTATGCTTGCCTCCAGCCCCGAGAAGATCCCAGAAATGACGTTTTGGGTCGCGATTATTGCCACTGTTGCCTCACTGCCGTGGTGGTTTGTCAAGAGCCGTCCGCCGACGCCGCCGTGTGCTAGCGCTGTTGGGGCGAAATTGGGGTTTAAGGAGAGTCTGGGGGTGGTGTTTAAGAATAGAGGGTTTTTGGTGGTCTTTGTCATGGTGAGTTGGGTATGGGGCGGTGGTCAGGGCTGGAGCTAATAGGGTGGACAGTTTTCGGTGTATCTGGGGTTTTTTAACGCAATGTCTACTTTGCTGAATCAGGTTTGACACCGCAGTGCTCTCGGCGCATCGTTAAGAAACTGACCAGTGTAGATCATGCTTCCATATGGCTACACTAACGACGAAGCCGGCATCACCGGCGCGATACTAATCTTCTCGGGACTGGTAACTGCGGCAATTGTCTCGCCGATAAACGACAGAACCCATAGCTTCCTCACGGCAATCAGGATTTTCGTCCCGATCATTGCCCTAAGTTATGTTGCTCTGATATTCGCCCCGAAAACGCAGACGCTAGCGGCACCCTTCGCGGTAAGCGCTCTTCTTGGTGCCGCCAGTTTCTCACTACTACCCTTAGCACTAGAATGGGCCGTTGAGCAAACCCACCCTGCGCCTCCAGAATTGACAAACGTCACACTCTGGGTCGGCGGTCAGCTACTTGGGGCGATATTCCTGATCGTCATGGACGCGTTGAAGGATAAGAGCAATCATGACAAGATGTGGAAGAGCTTGGTATTCGAGGCTCTAGTCGCCTGTCTTGTTTCGCCTTTGACGCTGTTGCTCGGCCACGGTGCTAACAAGAGGATTGAGATTGACAAGGTTGTCGCGCAGAGGACTGCTGCGTGATGAGGGGAGGAGATTCAGGGAGCGCCCGGGTGATATCACGGAGTATTAATTGTTTTCGAGCCTGTGCAAAGTCAGTTTGTGAATTTTGGGTTAGGTTTAATGTATCCCAGCTTATACCCTTGTTTTCACTATTTCTATCTCTATCCTTAGGAAGGCCGATTCGTCAATGTTACGGTGATTAATCCATGATGTGCTCTTAACCCACCGTAGATGCTAGGATCTCCAACGAATATGGTTAACCCGAAGTAAATGCGGGCATACTGGTAGCGTAATTTAACCAGCGTGGTGAAAGGCTGGAATCCACCCGTTCCGGAAAACCCCCCCTCCTCTCTATTCCCCGATACCCTTGTAAATTTACGAGCAAATCCACCCCCTCATAGCCAAAATATGATACCACTCACACGCCCTCACTCGGGAAAGCAAGATATGAACTACCGTACATACCTTCCAAACACGCCCTCATGCAAGCTGGGTCACTTAGCGGTATGGCATGATACAGGTATGATAGGGTACTGTCGTGCTGCTAAGAAGGTATACATGATATCTCGGCTCTCTTGATAATACTATTAAGTGGGCGGAACACTGTGTGCTTGTCGTACAAGTTGTAGATAAGGCGACGACTATGGACTACGCAACCCCCCTAAACGACAGGGACGAAGCAGGGTCCGGCGGAGTAGTGGTGAGGGATGGCTATAAGAGGGAGGTTGTCCACGGTTTGATCAGGAATAGTGCTCCCGTTCTCGTCTTCCCTTTGATGGTGATTTCGAAAGACGCGTTTAGTAAGCGCCGTTGTGGTCGCTGAAAGCCTGAAACTGGCCAATCAAGCCCTTCTGTTTAGCTCGTTGAGGCTCTGTTGTGGGTCTTTCCCCTGTTGGCATGCGCCTCAAAAATACGGATAACTACAGAATACGGTAGTGCGTTATATTTTTTAGAAAGATTTGAGAGCTATTCGAGCTCATGATATAGTACCGGTATATACAGTACCGTATCGTATCGCACCATAATATCATGGCATGTGTTCCGCCGATGGAGGATTTTGATAGGTAGGGAGCTTAGCTTAGCTGCTGTACGGTGGCTACTTCAGTTACAGTTGATCCCTTGGTGCTTTAGACTACCTCAACCTCAACTTCAACCGCGCCGCCAGCACAGCTCACGATGGATCCAACAGTAAAAGCGATAGACCCCTACGGCGACGTCCTGGTCCTCCTCCCCGCCGCTACCCCCACAACCAAACTCCGGGTATCCTCGAAAGTTCTATCCACTGCATCCCCCGTCTTCCGCTCGATGTTTTCCCCGCGCTTCCGTGAAGGTGCCGCTCTCGCCTCCACCGCGACCCCGATAGAGATAGAATTCCCAGACGACCCCCCGAAAGCGCTGGAGACTGTATTCAATGTGCTGCACTTCCGACACGACTGTGTGAGCGCGAACGTCAGCCACGATGCCCTCTACGATATCGCGCTCGTGGTGGATAAGTATGATCTCACGGTGGCGCTGGGACCATGGAAGGAAGTCTGGTTGAGGAGGGGAGCGGGCAATAAGGGGAGGGGGCTGTTTGTTATGTATGTGTTTGGCGACGAGGAGGGATTTAGGGGGGGGTGTTGGATGGCCATTTTGCAGGGTCGGGGGTACGGTGATGACAAGGATGATGTGGAGAGGTTGGAGGATGGATGGGATTGTGATGTGCTTCCTGGAAGAGTCGTCGGTACGATATACATCCCACACTACCATGATACCTACTATTGTCCTGGTAGTTAATATCACTCGTGCCATACTAGAATTGATCTCGGAATGCCGAATATCAACCATCCAATCCCTCCTCTCAGTAACGGAGCACTTTAGAAACCTATACCAAGGTCCCGATATAAAATGCAAAGTCCGTAGGCCAATAGACCTCTTCGGCCCCTCCGATGTCAACACCCCAGCCCTCGCTTGTGACGCGGCGATCCTCGGCTCGCTGATCCGGCACGAGGCCGCAATCGGGATATTCCCCGTGCCCCCGCCACCGTATAAAGGGATCTCGGTCGAGAGCCTTGCCCAGTCGATGAAGGGCCTCCGCTGCTTCGTGGACTTTAACACGGGGCACGGGGGGTGCGCGATTGTTGCACAGGTGGTCGAGATGGTGGATATGGCGCTCGCTGACGCGGATAGGTTGGATTTTGAGACCGGGCCAAGGATACAGATGGGGAGGGGCTTTGGCTGTTGATAGGGTGCGAGGGGTCTTGCTTCGAGGGAGAGTGGAGGACAAGGAACGGGAAGTGTGGATAGTGATGGGATTTTGGCGGGTATATTTGGGCCTCCTTGATATTGGGGTGTTTTCCTTTTTTTGCCAACTGCGGTGTGTGATATTCGGTGATTTTCTGGGCTGGGGAGTTTTTTATTTTATTTTTATATTTTTACCCATCGCGTTTGCGCCTGGAACTCTAGGTGATCTGTACAAGCATAATATGATAACTGGCCATACCTGCTACTTTCACTTTAAACTTTGTATCTTTCCCCATCTCCCTTCCTTCGCCCATTCCCATTCCCATTCCCATTCCCATACCAGCTATAATCTACATGCACAACAATTGACACAAAATCACCCACCCTCGCCACGCGAATACGACAGTCCACCCTGTCCAATTGAAATACTGGTATTTATTCCCTTATAAAGCAGGAATCGAGTGTTCCTCCGATCTGGACTTTATATCGCTGGATAAACTTCGGCAGACCGGCTACCGTGCCATACTCCCGTGGCGGTTGTGTAAGCACTTGAACAGTAGGAAGCGTTAAACAGCCTCTTGGCCCGTGCTTTACTCTTTTGCATTCTCTCCGGACGATTCGGTAGCGGTAACACGGCACACTGTCACCATTCTATCATAGACTCGTGCCATCGGGTACCGGCACCGGCAACTTACGATCCGTACCGTACTCGTACGCAGGAGCGAAAGCACCCGCTTAACCGGATTTCTCTGGTAAAGCGGCGGGGGGGTTGGAAATGGTTCGTCCGTTTTGTACGAGTACTCGTGCTGTGCTATTAGCTTGTGACGGTACCTCGGTGGTGCGGAGATCTTACGGGAAGGCCGCTCCCGCATCCCACGTCGGGTCGGACACCCTGCTATGGCTGTGTTTTTGCTAGCTGTTTCCTCTTGATTTCGTTCCCGTCTGGCTTGCTGGGATACGGTGTTGTACTAGTACTGTATTATGATACTGCTTGTGCGGGGTGGGGGGACGGGAGTTGTTCTTGACGAGCTATCATATGGAGAGGCCAGGAACTTGAATACATGGCGAGGACCCGCTCCACGTCTGGACGGCGGCCTTTGGTCGTGCGGTGTAGTACAATTCGCGACCTGGTCATCCACCCGTCCGTCAGCACTGTACTAGTGCTCGTACACTGCTTGACGTATGATAGTTTGTTTTTTTGTGCTGAGTGCTAATAACTAACAAGTACAATATTTTAAGAGTAATATTGTGATAGTATCAAATAGACGGCGCTAATTTTATACGAGCTCATTTTTATTATATAAGGAGAATCTTATCTGGGCCTTTATTCGGTTCTCACTATTTCGATTGGGTTTCAACTTCGAAGCGGCTGGTCTGAGATTTTGGCTTCTGTTACACTGCATTTCTTTCCGGACCAGGTGCGGTTCAATGGGCCCCCATTAGGGCGCTGTTTGGTACGGCAGGATTAGACTAGGACTAGGACTTGGGAACCAGAGTTTGGAAAGATCAGTCCGGACTTTGGAAATCGGCCATACTAAACTTGTGTATCTGATATATCATACTGCATAGTGAACGGGATGAGATTGAAAAATTGCTAGAGAAAATACTCAAGTAGTTGGGTTAATACTGTTTACGGATGCTCTCTGTGGCTGGTATTTCTGGGGGTTTGCGGAGTCAGATAGTGTTGCTAGTACTGTACCGGTACAGTACTCGTACATAGAGCTTGTCCCCGCATCGAGGGCCCCTTAGAGCTCTGCCAGTGACAAATGTCGTGCTTCTTAAACTCAGTTCTTTTGTAATGTTATTATGGTGGTCGATTCTCAGGATTAGGTATCTTATAACTGCTCCCGGTAAAATTGCTTAGGGAGCGCGGGTACCCCGCCTCCTTCAATGCCCTACGATAGGCTGATGCTTGTAAAATGTCCTAATGCGGTTTTGTGGTGTAGTTGGTTCTACACCATGTTTTGGATGAGAAAAATTGACTTCTCACCTACTAAACCCAACTCATTCACTATTCGTGGGGGCCAAGCTGCGCACCCTGCCTCCCAGGACTGGCTGCCCTACCTTTGCTCACCCCCGGAAAGTTAGTGTGCTCTCCCAGAGCCAAAAGGCGATCCCACAGGATAGACGAGTTCTAAAACTCGTTATTAGATGTCCTGGAGCATGTTAACAAGACTTAATGGACTATTAGTGCTGTCTAGAATAACATTTGAGGCAGGAAAAAGCGGACAGAGGAGGATGAATAGTCCTCTACTCATTAGGTTCGTTCAGCAATGGATTCGGGTGTCCTATAGAAGGGCACAGTATCTATTACCGGACCACGGCAGGCTTGTGACGGCCAAGCGCAGAAATATAGGGCAGAACTGTCAAATTTAATAATCTTATATAGCATACTCCAACGCAAAAAACCCCATGACAACATTTCAGCCCCTAGTGGAAGATTGCCAAAGCTACCATCTCCAGCCGGCCCCGCCGGGGACAGCTTTCCAACGCACTCCTCTGGAGCACGAGTACTACCAATTCACTTTGCGGAGTTAGGTAAATAATTTGTAAAAATTGCAAAGCCACATATATACACCCCACCTACTGACGGTCTACGATCCAGATATGAAAATATGCTTACATTGCGAGCGTAGAACCGCAATTGCACCTCACCCTCCTTTCATTGCTTCGTACCCCTTTTTCGGTATTTGAACCCCCAGCTACATCATTCCCCTCCTCTCTCTACATATCCTAATCATTTCTTTGAGAATCTCCCCAGTCCCCTTCCCCGCGATTGCCTTCTCCTCCAACCTCCTTCCCTTCTTATTCTCGTGCACCCTAAATATTCCAAGATGCCTCTCCCTAGCATCCTGCTTCCTTTGATGCCCCGTAGCCTTCTTCTCACCCTCGGGAAGGTGGTCGCCTTATCCTTACCAACTGCCGTCGCCCCAGTACCGGAGGGGTCCTTGATGGTAATAACATTTGACAAAGCCTTCATACCACCGCCTTCAATCTTTATGTTTTGGCTTGTACAAGGGTTCGCTCCAAGCGCCCAGAAATCATCCCACCCGCTCTTCCCCGCATCACTGTACCCCAACCTTCTGAGGCTGTTGGAAACAATGCAGCATGCAATGGAGCCCATCAGAGTGCATAATTCAAGTATAATGTGCCAGTCGCGTTTGATCGGGGGGGGAATGATGCGTAAGAGGCCCAAACTGTAATCGCGGAGCTGTTGGACTTTGTATGGACCCCGAATTGGTGTATTTTGTTCGCCGTTGAAGGAGGTTATGCGAAAGTCATCTGTTTTTGAGTTAATCTTATTCGTTGTGTCGGCGCCCCGATAGATGCCGTGACAGAAGCTGTCCTGTGAGCTCTCAAGTTCCTCCTAGTTCATTTTTCTTTTCATTTTTTTAGATGACTTATCTATAAGTCTCTGTAGATATCTAGTACGCTCATAGCGATGCCAGAAGCTGCCGTAATCTTTGCAGTTGGTGCTGCCTGCAGGGCTAGAGGGGAACATGGGACACTGTTCTCCGCTCATGCACTGGGGAAATTGTAGTCCTGGGCTCCTTTTCGATAAGGGAGCTGGCGAAGCTGGCGGCCTTCTTGGTCGTGGGGGATTGAAATGCTTTGCCCACCTCCTTGCTGTAGCCCTTTAGGATTCTCGAGCGAGCGTAGGTGATGGCCTTAAAACCCATTAGCGTGCCTATTTCAATGATCGAAAGGACACTGCTTTTCAGATTTTAGCGCGACCAGACTTGTTCCATGGTTTGGTGGTAGAGAATTGACTTCCCTGTTGAGAGGATCCTGTTTATAGCAATGGTCAGATCATAGAGCCCTCCAGACCGAGCCTTATTGTTCGCAATTGAGGCGCCAGGCATGTAGTGTAGGTTTTTAAATTAGATCCAGCATTTGAGAGATAAACAAAATGTCATCCAAGAGCCACGACAACAACTGCCCACAATCCACTCCACTCTCTCCTCTCACTGGTGGAGCTTTCCCATCCCTGGTAGGCGGCGGCTTCCCCATTCTCACTAAAAGCTCATCCTTGTCCCCTCCTCCCCTTGGGTCTGCCAAGCAAGTACCCCAGTATCTCTACTCCCACATTCGGCACATTCTTAACACCCTAGTTCCCCCCATCCCGGCCCAGCGCCCAATCACTGCCCAACCGTTTCCACAGCCCAGTCAAGAAACTTAGGCACTATGCATACAGCCCTTGCATCACTGCGGCGGGAAACATGCCGGCATCGATACTAGACCTTGGAATGTTAGTCAGGCTCCAGAAAATACTCAGCTTATGCTTACTACGCTTCCCCAAGTGACTGTGTGCATGGGTGAGAATTGCTGGTGTTGGCTACTATGAGTCCTATCTGTCAAATTCATTTTATATGTCAGAGGCTCTGGCGGTCCCTTACCAATGGTGGAAGTTGGATGTGAGGACTACCGGCATAGAGGTCCCCATTTCTTCCTCCTTCTCCCACCCTTACCCGTTCAGGATGCGCAACCCGCCCAGCAACCTGCGCATATAGGGCCTCCCCTGGAGGCGCCTTTGGGTGTAGACAAGTAGAGCTCCTTCTTCACCTCTCACTATGGAACCTCTTGGGAGAGCTCTTCAATTTTCTCACCCAGCTGTAAAAGTCTCGTGCGGCCATAGTTTCTCTCAGAGCCGGTTATAGCGGATATGCTCTACAATGTGCCGGCAGTCGCTCCACCCACGTCAAGGCTGGTACCATCCATTTAACGTCGATACTAGTGGGTTTCGTAGAAGCCTGCTTGACCAATCTGAATTCATGGCGGATCCAAGCCCTTTCATCCAAGCCATCTTCTGATACCAGAGACACAACCTGTCTGAAATACTATTTCGTGGATGGGGGAGTCCATGCGCAGTCGCAACTCCCTGAACGCACGGGATCGTTTGCGCTGTAGCAATTTCTGGAGTCTGATATCTGTAAAGGAGATTTTTAGAGGCACACACTCCTTGCACCAGCTCTTCATCCTGGACATGAGGATGTGAGGAAAATGTTGTCTTTTACCAGCACAATTTCCGTAGTTACTGGTCCGGCATCAGTCCGGTTATTCTCCCTGGATTTCATTAGTATTGGTAGACAATGGTGACAGGCTATCGGTAGGAATACCAGTGGCATCGCGAGGTCAGTGAACGAGTTTCTCGGAAGCGGGGTATAAGACCTGGCGAAGCCGTGAATAAAGCGATAGACTGAATTCAAGGAAAGGGCTTGGCAAAGTAGAGAAGAAGCACCACGGTGAATATTGCTGAAGATAAAAAAGAGGGAAAGTGAACGGGTAAAGAATTAACCGATACGATATGATCAAGATTTGGAAGAAATGTTGTGCTCCGGATAGGGAGATCGGTGTATAGCCGGGGGTCTCTTGTATTTAAAGCACTTGCTTCCTCTACTCAAAGACAGGAAGGCGGGCCACGAAAAAGACAAGAAAAGTACGTAGCAATTTCCCCCCCAACTTACTCTATCGTCCGTACAATCTTTTTCCCATTTCCCATTTTCTTTTATTAGAAAATGCAGGGCAGGCTGAGAGAGGTTGATCCCGACGAGACGCATAATTGTCGCTAAATAGCGTTCTCATATTTAGTTGTTGATAGACATGAGGGAGTCGTGAAAATGCAGCTTAGGCGGGAAGTGGTCAACTCTAGCATGTCAAATATTGGTAGTCAAAAATAAATTGTGTAATCGTCCTGTAATATCACATTTCTGAGCGACACCTGCGTCGGGGCAAAGTGTTTTATTTTTTTTCCCCAGTTTTTCACGCAGCTATTTCGACAACAGGAAGGAAAAAAAAACCCAATTCTAGAAAGCGCCGAAACGCAGGGAACTGAGTGACGTGATTTGGGTGCACGAAGAGGATAATGGAAGGCTAGAACACGTACTTCGACGGAAAATGCAGTAAAGTTATATCTATTGCACAAACAATCAATGAAGCAATCAGAGCAACACATGGTAACTTCAGAGTGGTGTGTGATGAGCAAAGGACAAATTAGAAAATAAAAAGAGGTGTAGTGGGATTACAACACAGCCCGTGGACACCTAAAAGCGCAGAAGAGGAAACAAGAAAGCAGGGAAAAAGACATCACAACTTTCGGAGTAAATGGAGCAAAGAAAAGGAAATCCTCCTCCCAGAAACAAGGGTCCAAGGCGGGGAGAACAAATTATCACCTCAAACTACCTCAACCGGGTCCTTCCCTCCGCTGCTTAAGGCAACATTAAGACATTCAACAAGGACGGAATAATCTGCCATCCATTTCTCCTCCTCCTCACCCATAGTGTCAAACAGTAACTCAATCTTGTTACTCATCTTAAATGTTCCATCATAGGAGACCATTCTCCAACTATCACCCATGGTGACAAATCCATAAACCGTACCAACGCCACCATTGGAATCCCGCATGTCCTTCATAGAGAGAAAGCACTGCTCTCTCGCTTCCCCGAGTGAGACCTTCTTGGCTTCAATAACTAAAACGTATTTCTTCTGATCGTAAGATATGTAGTCCCTCACCACGAATTCCTCCATACCACTAGTACTGAAATCCTTCGAGGTAATTTCCTTCTCTCGCGATACATGTAGCATCCGCCCGGTCTCACGCCTGAACTGAGCAACCACGGGATAGATCGTAGCGGCTACAATGTCATTTATGTTGGCCTCTTTAAAGTCGACATCGGCCTCTGTTGGG
>QLOI01003434.1:7717-43802 GCA_003313605.1 Tuber umbilicatum | reverse complement strand
ACACCCGTGGTCCTGGCGGAGATACTCCTGCTGAACTCTGTGACGCCGAATACCACGCTGCTGTCTCCGAGGGTGCGGGCGCCGGAGATCGCGTTCTGGGTGGTTGTGTACGTGGATGTTTGGGTTTGGCTTGGGAATATTGAAGTCGGGGGGGCTTGGGGGCAGGAGTTGGATTGGAGGTTTCTCGGCGAGGGGTGGGGTCAGGGTGGGGTTTTGAAGACGGTTGGGTGGGTGGTTGGAGCCAATGCAGTCTATTTTGGGCTGTGGTGGGTAGGGGTCGTGAAGGGGTTGATTATGAAGTGTTTGAGGGTTCGGAAGGTTAGGGGGAGGTGCTGTGGAGGGTGGAGGAGTATGGGGAGCGGGGATGGCGATACGTGAGCCAGGAAGGGTGGATGGAAGGAAAAGGGGATGGAATGTGGAAGTTGCTCTTGTATCATAGAAAAGTTTTGTTAGATTACTGTTTGCACCTGATGCCCACTCGGGGGCCTTCAGGACACACCGTCCAGAAAAAAAAGAAGAACGCAGGTAATGATACTGTAATAGGCCATGCAAGCCATGGAATTATTACCCTCCGTCTACAAGTAAATACTGCATACCAGTAATTACATACTCCCGATAAATCACTCACAATCACTCGCCACCATCCCAATCCCAACCAATCAGTCACAAAAATCCCCCGTCCATAAAGTCCCTCCCCAAAGGATTGGTCAAATAATCATTTTGCAATCAAAAACCGTGAGTTTTAACTACTTGTAGTTTGTGAACCAACATACGATACTTTCTCATCAAGCCTTCTAAGGCTTTGATCGCAAATATACGAGTAGACCCCACCCACTTTTGTCAAAAGGGGAAATTTTTGTCCGGTTTTAGAGTTTTGAAGCGGCTCAAAAGCGCCATTTTACTGGACATACAAAATTGCCGTGACAGCAGTATTGTCAACTCCGAAGACCGGTGATTTAACCACCAAAGGTAAATTGGATGAAATTTGTGAGCGGCTTCTGGTGAAAGCCTGAACAAACGTGAGACTAAACAATTAGGTAGACTATGTGCGCTATTCCGAGTAACTCTGGTCGCACCGTGTTGGCAGACTTGGCAGGTTTTGGTGTAAAAAGGTCGTTACCAATACTTTTGGGCGGGGGCTTTGCCAATTTGCAGTCTCGATAAATTCATAAACACATAAAACTCCCCGTCCTCCTCCCCCATGCCTACAAGAAACTACGGACAATATGCGATGGGATACTCCCATCGCCCAACCCCATCCAGTCCAACCCAACCCAGCCAAGCCAAAGCCCAAACTAAAAACAAGAGCGTGAGAGGGAGTAAAACAACGGCCGTACAAAACTATAAAAAGAAAAAAAAAGGTAAAGGGTAGGCCATCAGCGACTCCCTCAGCACTAGGAAAAAAAAGCCGAGATGAAAGAGAACAGTCTGTAATGTAAGTTGTGCTTCAAAATATGCTGCGTTTTTATATCAAATTCGCTGATAGTGGGATGGGAGGAAGCCGTGACTAACAAACACGAGAAACAGAAACAAAACGAGAAGGGAAAACAAGGGAAGGGGAAAGGCATATCCAATCATTTCATTTAGCAATCTCACCCCTTCCTTTAAGCAGAACAAGCGAGCAAGTGAAAAAAGAATGCAATAACAAAACGCGGGATGAAAAATGGAAAAGGTGCTACCTTCAGAAGAGCGAGCTATGACGGCAATTCTTGTCTCTTCTTAGGGTGGTGATGGTATTCATGATGTGGGGGGAGAAAGAAAATGAGTAACCAATAGATTTATGCAACGACGGTATCATGGAAAGAATTGAAGAGGGAAAGGATAGAAAATGAGGAAGAGTTCGGGCGGAAAAGAAGGTGGAATTACGGCTAAACCTTTAATCTGAAAAGGAAAAGGAGAAAGGGAATGAAAGAGGTGGATTTTTCCCGAGCTTTATGGATGGTAAATGTGAAGAGCACGGGAACGGGTTTCAAGAAAAAAGAAAAGGAGAGAGAAGACCTCAAGGTATTTCGGCGGGGATGATTGACTGGCTCGAGGAGAGGGAGGAATAAAATAAAAATACTACAAATGAAAGGGGGATTGATCGACCCGATTGCTCGCTCGGCCATGCCTTAGCTGTGTGAGTGGTTACGCTCGTGGCCGCTCACGGTGTGGGCGTGGGGTTGGTGATTGTCGTTATGGTTATGCTCACCCCTTCCTCTAGCACTTTGGGTGCTTCTTCGGCCCTTTTGAGTGAGGGTGCTCACATCGTGTTTTCCTGTTCGGGGGAGTATTAATTAGAATATCTTGTAAGATGCGCAGGGGCATATATGTACCATCACAGCAAGCTCGGACATTCTCTAATTGGTCTGCCTCTCTCTCTTCTCGCTCAATTTGAAGCCTCAACTCTTCAGCAGAATCATTCACTTCACTAGCGCCGTATATGCTAGCGTTGTGTCGGCTGCTTCGGGAGCTAAAAGTTGCCAACCCGGAAGTAGTCCTAAAGATATTGCTCAGCCTAGACATACTACCTTGACGCATTGAACTCTCTCCAGGTCGTCGGTTGGAAAGCGAGGAAAGGTTTCGAGGTGGTGGCGAGGAGCCATGAGTAGTTCGAGAGTTGAAAGAAGACACACTGACAGTCCCACGTCCAGCACCTTGATAACCTGGATTAAAGTCATTGACGTCTTCAGCAGTGACACCGTTTTCGTCCTCAACTCCACCGCCAGTTCTTAGCAAAAGGTATGAAAGGGCCTATCATCTAGTTAGCGATCTGAATTCACACGAAGTAAACCAAGAACCTCTTACATTAAACCACGTTTCGTGCCTCTGCCCCGTAGCTGCTGTAAACTTCAACGATCTTCCAGGCGTAACGATAACCAAGCTCTTTCTGTGCAATCCAGGTGGCATCGGGTTATCATCAGTAACAACTCGGACGGCCTCGATGGCCACACTCTTTGCCCTTAGTTCGGCCCTTCCGGCAGTGGTAGGATCCCGATCACTCCAATAAAGTGTTCGTGTGTAAGGGTGAACCCAGAAAAATCTCTTGTGTCTACTTGTGGATAGGGTTCCGCGTCCTGTAACCCTTGTATACTTCCAGAGGTACTCTCCTATCATCGTTTGGGTAATGGCTTGAATCATCCGGGGATCTGTGGCATTCTCGGGTCCGCTCGGTGAGCCATTGGTGTTCTGTGTTTGCATGTTGAACCTTTCGTCCAACTCAGATGCGAACGAAGAAAGCGAAGATCGGCGAGATGTAGGCGATGAAACCTCACTTCTCGTAGTAGAGAATCTCGGTCGGGAGGTGGTACCGCCCCTGGAGCTTGGGGTCTCTGGCGGCCGTGATGAACCATCTTGGCTAGGAGGGAGGGGTCTGAAGGTCACACTTCCCTTATGTCCTGCACTTGACGAGGGCACTGGAGGCGGTCCCATCAATCCGGGCTCATGTGCAGCAAAAACCTTCTGCTGCGCCGCTGCGATAACCTCCTTGTGATCCTGTGGTAGAGGAGGGTGGGCGTTGCGACTATCCCGCATACTAGATGAGCTCCCGGGGCGCCTAAGTGCAGCATTGGGATTCGGCCGAGGAGGCTCACTACCAATTGCAGCTGCTCCGACGATCCTAACACCGGTACGGCTAATACTCTCCTGTGAGGCTCCTGATCGCAGACTTGCCCCCCGCATTGAAGTTTTTTCTGTGTTGACACCAGTTTCACCAGCACCAACCATATACGCCGGCTGTTTACCCTTATCAAGCCTCTTTGCATTCTGAGATAACTCGTCAATGAACTCCGAAGTTATATCCGTCTGTACAATTTGGTCCAACATAGGGACCGCCTTTGGCAATTGTGGCACTATTGATTCTTGTGCCACCTGTGGTACTGGTACCACCCGCGATACTGGCGGTGGCGGCGGTGGTGCTTGCGGCTCCGGCGGCTCCAGTGAGTCCTCTACCTTCAGTGTCTCCGCGGTCTCCGCAATCCCCGCAGCCTCCGCGACCTCCACAACCTCCGCAACCTCCGCAGTCTCCGCAGTCTTCTGAGTCTTCTGCGTCTCCTCAGGTGCCCCAGACACAACCTGCGTCTCTGCAAGGTCGGTCTTCGCGAGGTTCCTTGCAGCTTGAGGCTTATCACTTTCAACAGGAATAGGTGTCCCCGGCTTTGACGCAGTAGACCCACTCCTCCTCCAACCGCCAAAGACAGATCCAAAGAATCCTGCCCTCTCAGGTGTAGTGGTGGTTGACGGGCTTGGTGTTGATGGTCTCTGCTGCGAATCCTCCACGGTCTCAGAAACCTTCTTGGGTGTTTCCTCATCGGACGAGCCAGATGCCTCAACGCCACTAGCAGGAACGGGGAGAACCGCACGCGGAGATTTGACAGGGGTGGGGGGATCGATGGGCGAAGTGGCTTGTGTGTTAATTTTAGAGAACTCAAGAGGTGGAATGGGTACGATCTCGCCCTCTTTCGCCGAAGTCATCATTGCTCTCTCAATCTCCTCTTCCAATTCGCTCTGGCTGGTCCCAGCTCGGATCACAGGTGACAGGTCCTCCTCGGGAACTGTTTGTGTACCATTTTCAACACTCCTCACACTCTTTACTAATGGTGGGATCACCGAGCTGCCTTTATCAGGAACGACAAGCGGAGGAGGCACAGGCAGAGGCAGCAGGCCCTTATCAGCCTTACCTATCACCTCCAATTCCGGATCATACTGTGTTTCCGTGCCCTTCACAACTGACCCCTGGGCTTCCGGCATGACAACCGGCAGAGGCAGAGGCGCAGCAATATTCTTCCTCTCCGACCCTTCAGCAAACTGAGTTCCAGATTCGGCAGCCCCGATCCCACTGACAACAGACTTAGACTCCTCCAAACTCTGGACCGCCGCATCGGCCATCCTTGGTTTCACGACTTCCGGCTCGGGATCTGACTGCACTCCAACTGAAACAGTCGGAGATGCCTCCTTGGTAGCAACGGCAGCCCGCGGTTGTTCATGTTTATCAGAGACGCCAAGTAACCGTTGCTGCTGTTGAATTGGGTATGGTTCCTCGGTCATGACAGCACAATCAACCATCTGGACATATGGGAGGAGCCTCTTGGTTGGAGTATCAGGCTCTTCCGTATCCTCGTCCTCTTCCTCATCTTCGTCACCATCAGCACCCAACATCGGAGTGTCGCCCAGCTCTGCGAATAAGCTCTTTCGCTCACCAGGTGTGGATAGCTTTTGGGGCACGCCGGCTGGCGACCCTCCCCCTGGGCTTGAATCTGCAGACATCGGCCTATCGCTGAACAAGCTACTTCCCGATACAATTCTGGACCCTCCTCTACCTCGGGCTCTGTTGATTCTCAATTTCAGGCGCGGGTTGGTTGGGTGGTTCCCGCCAACCATCATCTCAGACGAGCCCTCCATACCATCATCATTACTGGGCCCGAAGCTTCCATAACGATATCCATGGTCATCGTCATCTTCAGTTGAACCAGTAGAAACAACGCTATCACGGTAACGGTTCTTGACCAACCTCAGGGGTCGCACGCCAAACGCCGATCCGCGTGAACCCTTCGGTTTAAGTGTAGGACTGACCTCGGTTTCGGTGAGCTCATCGGCAGACGTCGGATAATCAGCCATAGGGCTCTCATTGCCAGTCTGGAAAGCCTCAGTCTCGGTAGCATTAGCACCGCGTTCATCAGCAGTTTCGAAGGCATCGGTTGCGTCCCGATCATCACTCCTTCGGTCAAAAGCTGGTTTATTCTGCTGTCCACGTGGTGTCCGTGGCGGTTCAGGCACAGGGTCCTCGGTCTCTTCCCACTCCTCTTCTACAGGTGGTTCGACCATTGTCACTTCATCCCTGCTCTTTCTTGGTCCGCCAAGGAGACCTGGGTTCACATTTGGGCGGAGAATGGGCTTCTTGAAGAACCCGTCGTTCTTTCGCCGTTTTCCAAAACTTGCTGACGGGCCATTACCCAAGCTGTTCCTAGCCGTTTCCAACTCATCCCTAGCCTCCTGGAGCATGCGCTTGAGTTCTGCTTTCTCGGTCTTTTCTCGGTGCACATTGTTCTTGAGAGTGGCAATCATCCTGTGCGCATGATTAAGGCTTGACCTCACAGTCTCGGCTTCAAGCATGGTATGTCTAGGTGTCTGCTTAGTCGGTGAAGGAGGGGGTGAGTTCTCTGGAGTAGTTTCCGTAGGCTGTAGGTCAAAGGGTTTATTAAGTGCATCCTCCCCATCCGACCGTTGCTCCAACTGGCGTAATCGAAGGCTATTCTTTTGGCTCTCTTCCAGTTGTTGTTTCAGCTCGTCAAACTTATTCTGCAGAGCCTGACGTTCACTCTCATTCGTGGCCAGATTCCGTCTCATAGCCGCAAGTTCAACCTCGTGGTGCTTGTGTTCTGCCTCCAAATCCTCGTAGAGCTTCTCATTTTGGTGTTTCCAGTCGTCGAGCTCCTTGATTACCATATTTTTCTCGTGTCCAATATGCGAAATCTGTGCATGCAGTTTGGTCTCCGTATCCCTCTGCGCGGCAGCCTGACTGTTCAAATCCTGGACAGTGAGCTCAAGATTCCAGTTTTCCTCCTTGAACTTCTGCTCACTCTCATCAAGTGACTTCAACCGGGACTCCAGATTCTCCGCATGCTGCTCAAGCCTCGACTTTTCTGTTGAAACGTCCTTCAAGCTCTCCTCGCGCTCCGAAAGCAAGCCTTGTAGCCGGCGAACCTCGACGAGGAGCCCCTGCCCAACCTCGGCAGCAAATTCCAAGTCATGCTGCCGTGAAGGCTGATTTCGTTGACGACGGGGCGGAGGAACAGAAAGCTTGCTAGGCGAACCAGTTCCTTGCGTTTGTAAGGTTGAAGATGGCGAACCGGAAAGCTGCGCGACGAAATGAAGAGTGTCAGCTACCTAGCAAGAAAAACCTAGTCACACGAACATTATAGACTGCAAACTAAACTCACATTCCCAGCTCCATAAGGCGAAGTGTTTCCACTATTCCCACCATTGCCTGCCATAATCTTGTTCGTCAAAACTGCCCTAGCGCTTTCCCGTCCGACCTCATTGTATTCCTTCTCTAGCTCCACTAATTTCTTCTTAAGTTCAGGATCTATCTGTTCTCCCCCCTCCTGTACTTCTTTTATCCTCGCCTCGATCTGCTGCTGTTGCCCAAGTAATGTCCGGCCTAGTGCACCAGCGGTTTCAATTCGTTTATTGACCTCCTGCAAGTGAGCTTCCAGAGTACGCTTCACCTGAGAAGGCGAAGATGTAGGTAACGAGAGATAAGGTGGAGGATCCATGCTTGAGAAACGAGAAGACCCGGATGGTTGGGGAGTCGTAGTTGATGGGTCGGTGAATGGATCCTCCATTTTGGCAGACATGATGTCGATTTCGGGCAAAGGGTTCAGGGAACCCGGTGAACAAGTAGTCCACCCGGTTAGGATGTCAACGGCGAGAATCCAAGGTTATAAAATGAGTGGATTGTGGTCAGGTATGTGGGGAGGCTGATGGCTTAACGAATTCGTATTTCGAGGAGGTGAGCTGGTCGAATGTGCGGCGTGGTGGTGGTTGGAATGGACGCACAAGGTGGAGAGGAAGCGCGCCAACAACAATAACAAAAGCAACGAGGCAAATAGCAACTGACGAAGGAGTGAAATTACAAAGGAACAATTAACGCAAGAAAAAACCGACCAAAGCAACGCAGGTGACGATGGTAGAAAAGGATTAAAGGAACGATGGAATAGAAATGAAAAGTTGTTACGAAAGATGAAGTACTCTTGAAGAAGGAGGGTTTGCAGGATGCGACAAAGGAGGGGAACGGCAGCAGGCAAGAGGAGAGTTGTCTGAACGTCTGACTGACTGGTCGCCGCGGGCAAGACGATGGATGCCTACCACAGATGCCGGCACTAAACCTAGGGGGAAAAAATAGAATCGTTCTTGAAACCAATGGACGGAAAGCTGGCGGTGCCTGATTGGATCCAATGTGAGGCGCCCTATCCAAGTGGGGTTGAGGGAAAGACTGTTTGTTGTTGAGAGGGGGGGTGGTGACTGGCCACAATTAGATTTCGGGGCCTCTGCGCTGCTCTGCTCTTTCTGCTCCAGGTGGCTCGATCAGAAGGAAAGAGCTGCAAATGCACAAGAAAGAGACACCCTCTTCCTTGGAGACGTGGTGCCGACGCGTGCTGGCGAATTGCAGACAACCGCGCTCAATGCTAAACTCGATCATCAACAAACCAATCAATACAACGGATTACCCCGGGTTACGCAGCCATCCACCACCCTCCAGCAAGAGAAGGGAAAGAGGGGATGGAGGCAGCAGGGGAAGGAAAGGGATCAGGTTAAGGTATGATATGTGAGGAATTGGGGGCCGTTGTTGCTGGGCACCTGAAAATATGCCCGTTGGCAAAAACAATCTCTGATCTTGTGGTACTGTAACGGGCGTGGTGATGCGGGGAGGGAGGGAAGGTGCTGTGTGGAGGGGGGATACGGGAGAGAGGGATGAACTCGTTAGAATTCGATGCAGATCATCAAACTTACCGTAAGGATGCAATTGACAGACGCGGAGAGCGAGAAAAGGTAGATGGCCGTAATAAGAGGGCAGAAGAACTTATTTTGATACGGTACTACGGTATTTGCTGAGCGAGTGACCCGGTTTGACAAGAGCGTCGCAGAAAATCAGGGTTCCCAATACTGTAAGGTGCCGGAAGTGTTGAAAAAGGAGCGAGAATTTAAAAAGGGAAGTCTACGGTGATGAGGGGAGGGAATAAAAGTATAATAATATGATTATGGATGAATAAATAAAAGGAGTGAAATGGGTACCGTATGTGAGGGCGGACCAGAAGGATTGGAGGGGGGGAGATGTGAAGATTCGGAATGAGGGTCCACGGACAAGAGAGAGAGAAAGGGAAAGCAAGGAGACAAGATATCTTTCTCTACTCTGCTTTCTTCAGCAGAACAGCTGTACCATCTTGGTGACAAAATCCGTTCCAAAAATGGGTATTTTCGCTTGGCAAAGCCACAGCTTTGTCGCTCTGCAAAATGTGGAAAATTTGCTAGCACCTTTGCTGAGTAGAGCCACCTAGACATCGCCCAGAGATTCCTATATAAAAAGGTACCGTACTGTACTCGTACATTGCAGCCATATCCAACCTGGACTCTCAGTCATCATTGTGAAGTAGCAAAAATCGCATAATTTCTGCCTGGGAAGTCTGAGCAATTGCCCACATACTAGCACATTATGACATTAATTTCGTTAGCAGTTTATTGCTTTTAGATGAGTTGTGACTGCTCAAAACCAGCATCTACAGTGTAAAATGGGGGGGAGGCAACGAATTTCGTCACCAACTCGTATCATACATTACAGCACGAAATTCAAGAGGGTCCTCCCCGTGGCCTATCTGCTGTGATATTCAATTGATTCAGGGGCGTAGTAGGCACAGCGCAAGTATGATATCGTACCTCACAGTTTCACCTGTACGGTACCGGTACTCGAGTATGAGCACCGCAAGGGAATCAAGGATATACAAATAGAATCCTGCACTGGCAAGCACGGCGCTCTACCCCATCACAGCTTGGACTGACCGTGATGGTGCCTGCAGTTAAAACATTCCGCAATTGAGCAACAACCCGCGTCTGGATCCTCCGTGATTTTGTATGACGCCTTCTCGTCGACCCAAGTCGAATGGGAAATACCGTTACCGGCAGAGCACCGTGCGATATCATGCAAGTACAATTGGATTGGCCCTGGTATCGATATGCTCCGGATAGATTATTCCATTTATGTCGACATCCTTACAACTATTCACTACCGTACCGTAGATTTGCATGTCGCCTTCCCTACCGTAGCTCTCCGGTCTTTTTTTCTTCTTTTTTTCGGTCTTTTTTTTCTTCTTCTTCGAATCTGCCGCATCCGCACTGTGCTCGAGTACTCTACTCGAGTAGACTGCTCAGTAGTAGACACCGACAAACAGAGCCCGGGTTACCGTAACTCGAAGGCTCCGTAGTTCGCAGTGACGTCCCAATTGTTTACATGCCGAATCAACTCCTTAGCCACATTACGCCATTACCGATCTTGTGGCTCCTTCGGATCAGATCTCAGATTTTCCCGCTGTCTTTGGATCCGGAGCCCATTTGTATGTAACAGCACTTTTGTCAACCAAACATGTAGAAAAAGAGTGATGAGTATAATTGATAGATTGGTATCATACATAGATCGTAGAGTATGATAGGGAGGGAGGTTCCAATGCCGGTATGCCATGTGATGGAATACCCTGGACGCACCCCCTATTTAGGTGACTTTTGAAGAAGGAGAAGGTTGATTGATCGCAAAAGCTTTGTGAGCAACGTGGTAGCATCCCAAGTTCTACCTTACCCGACTGGTTTCTACGAGTGTGATACAATACAGGTACCCGGCTTAGTAAGCGGCAGCAACAATCCTATGATACGTGCTCGAGAAACCGTTGCTCGCCAATCCCTTCCTCTGCATCAGCTGCTAAGGCTAGGGGTTATCTCAACTCAAAAACCACCACTCCCTAAACCACCACAACACCCCGATTCCTCCACCAAAATGACAGAACCAACTCCCCAATCCGACGCCCCAGCAACCACAGCACCGGCCCCAGCAGTAACCTTCTTCAAACGTTCCACGAAAAACCGCTCTTCAATCCGAAAGCGCCCCGCCACACCACCACCCGCCACCTCCGACTCTTCAGACGCCTACTCCTCCTCAGACGAAAAAGCGACTAGCACACGGGACATCAAGAAACGTCGAAAAAACAAAAGCGTTGTGACGACCGAAACCACCAGCAAACCCAGTTCCGCCACGCTCGGAAACTCGGGGGACGTGAAGCGAACATACACGGACCTGAGCAGCGAGTTAACGAACGCAAACGACGCAACGAAGACGAACTGGCACAACCATGGTGACAGCGAAGCGGCTTCTGTATCTTCTTCGAGGAAGGCAGCGGAAGGGGAGGAAGAACTAATAGTGGGCGGGACGTACAAGGGCGCATCATCTTACACCTCCTTCATCAAAAAATCCGAAAACGCCCCCGCCCGATCCGTCGGTCCGATGAAAGCGCCCAGCAACATCCGCACTATCACAATCACAGACTACGCACCCGACGTCTGCAAGGACTACAAGCAGACCGGCTTCTGCGGCTTTGGCGACTCGTGCAAGTTCCTACATGCGCGCGAGGACTACGCACAGGGTTGGAAGTTGGATCGCGACTGGGAGATTAACCAAAAGACTGGTAAAGCTAAGAATAAGAAAGAGGATGATAGTAAGGGGGAGGACGAGGAGGAGAAGGAATTGAAAGATATACCCTTCAAGTGCGTTATTTGCAAGGGCGATTATAAAAGTCCTATTGTCACCAAGTGCAAGCATTACTTTTGCGAGACCTGCGCGATCTCCAAGTATAAGAAGACGCCAAATTGTGCAATTTGCGGGAAGAGGACGGATGGCGCTTTTAGTATGGCGAAGGAGTTGAGGAAGAAGTTGGAGAGGAAGGCAGTTAGGGAGGAGGAGAGGAGGAAGAAGGAAGAGGAGGAGGCGGCGGCGGAGAATAATTAATTGGATGGGCCCTTGTGACTTTTCGTCCCCGAGTCGTTTTGTGGGGTTAGATTATGCATGTTTATTCCTCGTTTTTCTGCATTCCGCATGTGGCGTAGGTTTGGATTGGATTGTATTATATATATAAATTGTTGATTCACCAGGGCGTTCTTTTAATCGCTATTTTTAAGTCCTCGTGATATTCAATGACCGCTGATTTACTGTGCCCCTGTATCCATAGGATATTACCAGTGCATACAGGACCACGGATTACAACTATAGTATTATATCATACCGGTACTGTGGTAGACCCCTCTAGTAAGTTGCCCAGGGGGGGGGGTTCTTCCTTGGGCCTATAAACACATGATAGAGCTAGAGACCTATTGGCCCCGACGCAAGTAGCCGTGGTGTACCCGTAGGCCATTTATGTGCCCAACAATGTTCCAGTCCCCCCAGCCCCTACGAGTAGACTACTGAGCCCAAATTTAATGCATCTCGCGACAAGCTACCATCTACACCCAAAGAAGAAAAAAACCATATAAAGTTTGTACAGCTCGTGTGCTCACCGTTTTATATATACAGTCCGGGTAATTTAAGGCACGAAAGAAGAGAGTGCAAACCGATGCCCGATGAATGAAAAAATAAATATGATACAGTAAACTAACTCCCCACCCCACTAGTACAATGCGCCCATTTCACTTAACCCATCTATACAATACTGGGGGATTATGAAAAGACAAGAAATCTAAGCCCACATATATGCGTATACACATTGAAAAACAATCCTCCCCCATCCAATAAGCACACAGATAGATCCAATAAATCATGTCTTCTTCCAATCCTTCGCCAAATACCACAGGAAGTGTATCCGCCTCTTGGCCTCTTCTCTCATGGCGACCCTATGCTTGGAGCACTTTGCTTCCAACCATTGCACAAAAGCCTTCTCCCGGTCGGTCGCTGCAGCATCCATCGCCCTCTTCAAGTGCCCGAACACCTTGCCATCTGGTACCTCCCCGCCGGCGATCAGCTGATCCACGATCCAGTCCAAGCCAGCTGTATCCCCGATAGCAATATACGCCTCCATGAGCACCGTCAGGCTCTTCTTCTCCCATGGGAAATCCGTGCCCCAGCGAGTTTTCGAGACCCCGCGCAGGAGGAGGACCGCAGCGCGGGGGTTCTTCTCTTGGATGAGACGCCATGCCGTGTGCACGCTTATGTCATGGGTTATTGGCAGCTCAGCGGATTCGAGGAATGTGTATGCTTTGCGGACCTGACTGGAGACAGTGATGTAGGCTTCTGTTGGGTCGGTGTCCCATGGCGGGAGGAGGACTTCGAAGGATCGGAGGGTGGGGGTTTTGCTGATTTTGATGCCGCGGCCTTCGCAGATTCGGAGGAGTCTGTATGCTTCTGGGAGGTTGGGCCTGGGTAGGAAGATGGTGGCGCGGACTGCGGAGGTTACGGTGGGGATGGAGGGCTTGATGCCTCTTGAGAGGTGTTTTTGGAATATGTCGATTGCTGTGACGAATTGGCCTTGTTGGAGTGCGTGGTCCATTGCCGCCTCTTCTCTGCTTTGGTCTACAGGTTCTCGTGAGGACCGAATTCGAACTCGCTGTAATCCCTGATATGTTGAGTGCGCGAGCATTTCCTTTGTCCGCTGGTTGATTAAGGAGTCGTTGCTTTCCCGAATAATAGCGTAAATCCTCCGTAATAGAGAAGGGACCGCGCCGCCAGTGTGACGGATGGCTTGGAATAATGTATTCAGGGTTGCAGTATCTGGTTCGATCCCAGAACTCACCATTCGACGAGCCCAATGTTCTATACTGGGTTCGTCCCATTGCTGTACACATGAGTGTATCATGATATTGTAAGAGTATGAATCCGGCAATATACCTCGTTGCTCCATCTCGTCAAAGAACTTTCCCAGATCTTGCAGTCCAATCACGGTAGAGTAGGTCTTCAAGAGCATGTTAAACATGGGTGCCGTGAGCTGCGCTTTCTTCACCCCCATCTCCTTTAGGACGTTTTCTGTACCCTGCCAGTTCTGCCTCCGG
Source organism: Tuber umbilicatum (assembly GCA_003313605.1). NCBI lineage: Eukaryota > Fungi > Ascomycota > Pezizomycetes > Pezizales > Tuberaceae > Tuber > Tuber umbilicatum. Next base: position 30,248 of record QLOI01003434.1, on the reverse strand, counting down.
GCGTACGCCGCCAGAAAAATTGCGTAGGTCTCCGCGCTATGCTTGATACCAAGTTCCAGCTTCACCTGCGCATATCCCCTCGCTATGTCTAGCCTCCCAACATCGATTGCCGCCTCAATCAATACATTAAACACACCGACGTGAAGTTTTACCCTTGATCCAATCATCCACTTGAATATCCTCTCCATTCTATGAAACGATCCACTAACAATCTTCACTCCGCCAAGCAGGAGTGCAAACATCCTGGAATCTGCCATCCACGGCGGCCCCTCCTCCCTCAGAAGTTTCCGCAGGAGTTTCTCTGCCTGGTCCAATTTCCGCATAGCGATGAGATTCCGCAACCGATGTCTCATGGTTTGTATATCCGGCTGCACCCTGGGCCTGTGGTACCGATACGTCGAGATAACTTTGGAGTACATGCCCATCTCAACGTACGCCTCTAAGCATATATTCAGCGCGTAGGTGTCGACATGCTTCTGACCGGCGATGTGCATCCGGTGGAATATGTCGGGGATCTCGGAATGCCGTCCCCGCTTCCTCAATGCCTTCATTACTGCCTTTCCCACGATCTTGACCTGCTCGCCGTCTTCACCCCGCCGGAGCCCCTCCAGAAACCCCTCCCTAGCCTCGGATAGCTTCCCCTCTAGAATGGACCGACAGCACCTCAGTACCCAAATCCTTGATGAAGCACTTTTGATTCTATCCTGAATTGGAATTGAGGTAGAGGCAGTGGCATTAGTAGTAGCAGCAGCAGCAGCAGCAGCCCCCCGAACGGACGACCTCTGTGAGATTAATAGATGACGCCGGGAAACGGACTTCGGCGCTGGCTTCGTGAGCGGAACGTTAGGCGATGATGGCGGGGCCCCCGGACAAATTGGGTTCCGCTGCTTATTAGATACCTCTAGGGAGCGGGCCTTCGCCTTCTGGGAGCAATTGCTATTTTTCCGTCGGACGTTGGGCCTAATGTAGCTGGTGGTGGGCCCGTGATGAAACGGTTCGTAGGGCCAATGAAGGAGGATTTGGCGCAGGTATTGAAGGGCATTCTTCGAAGGGGCTATAGCATGAGTATGAAGTATCATCATACTCCTTTAGGGGATTCCGACGGACGTGGAGAAGCGCCTTCAAGCATTCTGTAGGAGGAAGCGGGGGGTTTTCTAGAGTTCTTTTGCCCGAGGAAAATCCGCTAATTCCATGCCTCTGGAAACCGTTTGATATTTTTCAAACCTAACCCTACACAACCTAAGGGCTCACAGAACACTCAATAGACATAGACCAACCCCCGCGAAACCATACCCCCACGATTACCATAGCCAACATCACTGTATTCAGAAAAGGACATTCTACTGCGCTTGCACAACGACGATTATTCTGGGCTCTGGGAGGTGGTCTGATTTTAAAAGCATTTCATGCTATAATCCCGAATTGTATCACCCATATCACATCTAAATAGCTACCCCAATATAACTCCGCTAGCGAATAATGCAGTAACACCCTAATATACCGAACGAACAGAAGAGATAACCAATCCACCAAACCCTAGGTAACTATGATATCCATAGTACCGTACTCAACATCTACTCTGATGGCAAGAGGGGAGATTGTTCCTCCCGAGTCTCATCTTCTCCATCGCCCTCATTCGTATCATTCCAGAATACTCCAGGAGCGAGGAACATTGAGCAAACAGCAGCAATCCCAAATGTGGAGGCCAAACAGACAAACACGGTTTGTGGATATGTTGCTACCGTCGATACGTATATCAGGTTGAAGACACTTGATAATCTCGTTAGACCGTTCCACTAACACCCCCCGGCCACAAAACAGGGCATGGTTGAGACATACGTTGGAGCTACCACTCTTCCTAAAGAGTGAAGAAGAGCCGTGGCACCAAGGAGTTTCCCAGTTTTATCCGCGGGTACATGTTTTGTAAGAGACGATTGCAAAGTTGGCGAGCCAATCCCTCCAAGCGCCGTTAATACACCAGCAGCAGTAAACTGCCCCCCGCTCTGTGCGAGCGCGTAACAAAGATATCCCGCAGTCTCAACAGCAATCGAGAACCGAATCAGGCTATATTTCGCATCAGATCAAGAGTCTCGAGGAGTAGAGAGATGTGGCACTAGATCAGCCATACTTAATATCAAGGGTATCACATCCTCGGGGTAGGTTTTGTGCCGATCCACGACGAAAGAGGGCGGCCACGAGTGGGAGCACTACAAACAACATCGTGACTCTAAAACAGTTTACAATCGAAACATATATAGATGACTTTGGAAACCGATCAAGTTAGTACAACTTATTTCCCGCAGATACTTCAGGAAAGTACCTCAAAATTTTCCCAACCAAACTTTGCTTCTGCGTATATCAGAATCACAGTAATACTTCCAATTCCGACCCCAAAGAGAATGCAATCAGTAGCAGCCAAAAGCATTAAATTCAATCGCAGTTTTGCACTTGAACCCCGCCCAGTTGGGGATAGGACTGCAAGCGGTCGTAGGAGGTTTATTGGATTAAGAGAGCCCCACCAATGTTTAGGGGCTCCCTCTTGCCGCTCCATCTGCTCGCGTTTATGTTTTTCTCTCGCAAGTACCATCCGGCGCTTGGACAAAGATTCCGGCATGAAAAACATGACATATGTTATAAAAACAGAATGTGCTCCCTAGCGCGAGGATGTCAATATTATCAAACTTCTAGATATTAACCAAGAAGACTGACCAATGCGACATAAAACACGGATAGTACGTTATTTGTCCTTTCGATTAATAACCCCCCAAGCACTGGTCCGACAGCTATTCCGAGGAAAAGGCACCCCTGAAAATACCCAAAGGCTGTAGCACGCCGAGCAGGAGATGTGCAGTCTGCCCCATATGAGTATGACAACGCCATCCCTAGCATGAAGCTGCCACAGAGGCCATCAAGCAATGATCCAAAAAGCAGAATATTCACACTAAAGAGGTCTGGGTATTTTGCTGCCAAGATAGTAGTGATTTCACCCGCAAGTAGGCCAAAGGAAGAAAGCGCCATGGCAGGCCTTCTTCCGTAGCGGTCCGATAGAGACCCAAGCCTTGGGGCGGTAAAGGCACCTGTGACATTGGATCAGTTACAAGCTCGTTTACTAAGATGGGAAGAAACCTACTGAGAATACCTGCAACAAGGCTCATATATAACGTAAACTTAGAGACAAGGGCTTGCACCTAATTTTAACGTAAATTAGAACAGTGCTCACAAATACACGAGGCATGATGGCGCATAATAACCTCAGGTTCCTTGCAGTGTTTGTCATTGTCACCTCCCATCAAAATAGGTAGAATGGAATTTCCTGTATATCCATTGTCCGCACAATACTGCTCGCATATAAGAGCTAGAATAATATTTAGCCGTGGTACGGCAGCACTGTAATAGAGATATTAGTACAAATAGCAATTTTCCTCTATGTCAATATATTACGGTACGCGGAAGCTCTCACCCGCCAAATGCCATAGTGAATAAGCAAAACGGCGGCAGCAGCCAAAAGACCTAATGACCATTCAACCTCATGCTCTCTATACATGCTTTGAAGAGATTGAGATTTATCTCACCGATGGTTTCCGGTACCATGGAACCTCCTCCCAATCGTCAATTTCGCCAGCCCTTTCGGGCGCGCCACTTCTGCTTCCGCCTACCAACGGTGATGTTTCGCTTGCTTCCGTTCCCCCATACTGAAGACCCTGGGGATCAAGTGTTTCCCCCGAACTTAGGCTTCCACCAATCAAAGGTGGCTCAGAAATTCTGTTTCCACCTAGTATTTCCTGCGCCTCGGCTCCGGACCCAACCAAGGGATCCTGAATTGATGGATCCATAAGTCCACGAAAAATAGTGACACGAAAGGGCAAAGTTTGCACAAGTTGGCCGAAGCAAGATCTCCGTTTTTTGCAAGGTGGAATTCCGAGGCGAAGAAGTGGTGACAAAATGAACAAAACGCTCGCGCTTTGCTCTGAGCCGAAAGCCTACTCTTATTGAACAGGTGTTTGGTGGTGATTGATAACAAATCACGAACCCTACCAAATAAGAAGGAGGCGGGAATCAGTGCATAGAGATCGATGGAATGTAGGAAATCTCAGGTATAAGTCTTACGGCCTTCTCTCCCACAATGGGGGCAGCTGTTGTGCATGATAAACAAGATAGGGGGAGAGAATTTATCATATGGAACAAGCTAAGGACCATCCAAATGCCCTAACTGACGTGGGCATTATCATGGATCCCCAAGACATGAGGTCTTCAGTTTGCCGTGTTTCTACGGTCAGAGTGGGTAGAAAAGCATGAATACCAAAATTGGTTGGCCAAAACTCCGGCAATAACTACCGCGAGATCTCTTGGAATTCGCTATCAGATTATCAGCTGAACTTGCAGTATCAGCCCACTATAGGCTTAGTTTGACAGGTTAACAGAATTGCGAATCCAGGTAACGAGACCCGGCATCTCCAGTGGGCTTGCACCATACCTCTTCGAGGAAACACCAAATCCCTCTTGAGAGCTCTTGTCCCTAAATAAGGAGATTAGAGACCCGCGGGAGATATTGAACCGGGAGAGATCTTAGTACGATAGCCTGTATGGCATAATTTACCTGTAGACTACCGCATGACTGACGTAGCAATGAACCTTTGGTGTGATTGCAAACCATCTAAAACATCACCAGCAGTACTCGAGCAGATTTCCCACTTTGAACCTCGAATATCTGCGATGAGCACCCTTCGGGCTCTGGCTAGACCACCGTACCATATTACAACACACCCCTTGAATGGGGAATCTTGAACCACGCATTCTACGGCACAAGTTTTTATGAAGTGAACTTACATACCCTGTCATGCCGCACTTTACAGCGCAGAGGCTCACCTTGTATATGACCGTAGCCATTGGACACTTTCAGCCCACTACCCCCCCGCACAAACCCCATAATTTACACTGCCCGGACTCGGACGGATACCAACACCGATCCTATCATATCGCTTCCTGATTACTCTGAATAGATAACCGGAACACTTGAGAAACCGAACGAAGGCGAAAATCAAGTGTCTTAGAGAGCTCCCAGGACACTTTCCAGCAGCTTAACAACTCTTCTGTTAGAATTTATCAGCAAGATAAGGTCTAGAAGCATCTTGATAGTCTATAAACTGCTCAGAGAAGGCTCTTGTTAGCACCTATTTTCTCCTTATGACGGCCCGGGTTACCTGGGGCATTCGGACTTTTTTTTCCCGAGTTCCCTCAACGAATCAACGCCCGGAAATTTCTCTCGGCCGAGACGGTTAGGATTATTGCCCCTTCCGAGTATTGGATCACTGATCGAGTGATTTTATATGATTTCCATCAACCAAGTGTATTCGGAGCTACCGGTATCTCAGGGTAGAGTATATGCCGTTCCTGAAGGCTCATCAGAATCATTATTATAACACCTTTCCATTTCAATATTTCATTCGCAGCATTTCCGCCCGTGACCCCTGTGGGTTTCGGGTTCCTGCATCTCGCCATCCCGCCACAAAACCTGACACCTGTCGCTCCCGCTACACCTCTCGCAGCCGGGTCTCCCATTGCCGGTAGAGCGTGAAACTACGCCCCGCGACGTTGAGGCTGGAGGGTGTATGGACGCCCAGAGTTAATAATCTATGATACCATAGCTACTCGAGTAGAAAAACCCCACCTCACCCAAGCTCGGGTCCCGGGAACGCGGTAAAGCTTTTGCAACAGATTGATCATGTCTCGGCATGCTTCCGGGGAATTAGTGCTAAACGATGGAGTGAATCGTCATATCCACGCAATCTGTGCTCAGTTTCCTAAAAGTATCACATGTTTACGCCGTTGCAGAATTCTGGTACAAATTGTCTGAGGGTTCCGCCGAGCGGGCGGGAACGATGTAAGATTATCTCCCTCTCCCAAAAATTCGTACAACAAACCTGTGCTGCACCCGTCCAAAAATAAAAAATATCGATTCACAATGTCTAACTGGGGTACGGTTGTACAAACTTTGCTTTCCCGCAGTTTAACTAACCGTTGGATTGTTGGATTGGGGGTGCTGACATTTGAGCCTCCAATAGGAGAATCACATAATGCTTGGAAACAGCTCCATCAAAATGATGAGGGGAGCCGAGAAGTATTTCTTTCTGCCTATATTCCATTCACTTGTGTGGATGTTCATCTAACGAGAAATGGACAGGGCAATCTATCTCACGAAATGATTTCTGGGGCTGCCGCATTCGAAGGTTTCAAACTCTTCGAGAATCACCAGCGTCGGGAAGGTGCATTTATCTCTTCATCGCATTGTGTGGTATATCCCCAGGAGGGCATATCTGACAGCGGATGGGAGCGACGAAATAGGGAAGCAGGTATCCCACGGAACGGCAAAGGAAATGCTTATTGGTCTGGCCGCCGCGGAGGCGGAGAAGCTTATCGAGAAGAAGGGCTTAAGTACACACGAGGGCGAAGGTGCCAAGCATGCGGCTAGGCGGAATGCTGAACGGATGTACGATGAACACTACGGCGATGATGACCAGTATAACCCTAGCAGCCATGGTCCTCCTGGCCTGTTGGAGCAGTATGGAGATCACGGGCGCGGGTATTGCAATTCCGGGAGACACGAGTATGATGATTATTAGGAGCGCAGGAAGACACGGCCCGGCGAGGGCAGTCGGCACCATCAAATTGCATGAGTATATTAGCGAGGGCTAAGCATAGGGCTGCGTACCTGAAAGTTAATAATATCATTAGTGTATATAATTTCTCCGGGCCTTTTCAGAAGGGATACCGATTACACGTTAAACTGATGATCCGAGTTTCGTCGGAGCTCTAGCATTCTTCGAGTGTTTGTGAATTGGATTCAGCGAGCCCCGAACAGCGAGTAAATTAGAATGATCGAGTGAGGGCGAATGATGCTGATATCGGCGTGTAAAATATTGTTAGATACTATTGGGCTTGCCATGCCGGCATGTTATGGAATCCAATAAATCGTCTAGGAGGAGGCTGGTATTTTTCTGGTTCTCTACGATAACTTCTCCTAAATCTAAGTTAGCAATTCGTGGCCTAGGTTAGGGTTCAGATCTCCAGGTTTCGGGCATCCGATTCTCCAACGTCCAACCCATCGAACCTCAAGGAATGCCCACTCCTTGCCCCACAGAACCCATCCGATCGAGCCACCATTTGAACCCAACGGAGTTCAGTAGATTATTCGCACCATACGCCTGAATAGCCGGTACGAGCGAGCACATTATTGGTTCTCAGGCGTGGGCCTGTACATCGCAATTACTCGGATAGAGGACGAAGGAAGGCCAGCGAGATCGAGACCAAGTGTTGTCGCGAGAACGAGGTACAGTACGCGAGCAGCTGTTCGCAGCGATAGAAAAGTGGAAAAAAAGCGCAAGCAACTACCCAAAAAGCAAAGAGGCAACTAGAAAAAGAAAAGGAAAGGGAGGACAGCTGTGCCATGTCCATACTCAAATATGATTTTAACCACGGACTTCCATCTCTGTTTTGAGCAGTAAACTGCATGCAGATACGGGCTGATTGGCAGGCTCAGTTTGACGCAGAGATGAAAGTCACTAAAAAAAAAAAAAAGACCTTCTATGACACCAATAAAGAAAAGGGGGGAATGAGAAAAAAAGTAGGGCCTTTTCAGTTGGCCTCGGGCAAACGGCGTGCTATCATCATTCCTGAGATAAATTTTTATATTCGTAGGAGGTGGTGCGCACGAGAAGGTAGCAACAATCTATTCACGCGCACAGTCACAGTGGAGTCTGAGCTCGAGGCTCTGTCAGTTTCTCTTTGTGTCTTTGAAAGACAAGATGTGCAGCGGCAAAAGGTTTATTGCCGGCAGGCATCGTACTTCACAAAAGAGCACCGTTATTGGGCAGTAGCATAGGTGATGGAGTGTTGCACGGCCACTCAACTACAATGCCGGCAGGCTATGGAGGTTTTGAGATGGAATGGTGAGTTGAAACTGGCTGACGACTTAGCAGCCTGAAAAAAAAAAAAGTTCGTTTTTTCTCATACCGTTATCGGCAGCATAATTTATGGCTTTCAACACCCAGGGCAACGTTTTCCGGGATTATTGCCAAGCCTTTTGGACTCGTATGCAAAATCACGTGTGTCCAAGCCTTTTGCCCCTTAAAATTGATCTTACATTTCACCTGGCAGCGTGTCCTTGTCTTCTGCCTTTCGTCGTCAATTTTCTCCATCAGCAATCAACAAGTCAAACCAGCCCCAAGCCCTCCAGCCAGCAATCAACCCCCTTCGATAGTCAAACGCAAAGCTTCGTTTCTCGGGCAGAACTCCTCTTTTTTCAAGGACACAGCACCATCTTTTTCTTTTTTACTAAACATAAGCCCTTTTGCTTCCTCCATCCGATTGTCAAGCAAAACTCAAACCGTCAAGCACCCACAAAAGAAAAACATGTCCACCAACGCCACTGAGACCGTCGCCGCCGCCGCTCCTGATACTGTTGAGACTATTACCGATGCTCTCAATGATTCTACTCTTTCTCCTAGGGTCGAAATTAGCGAGGCAGATGCCGCTCATGCTGCTTCTGCTGCTGAAGGCAGGAGACTTTACATCGGGAATCTTGCCTACGCTACTACTGAGGAGCAGCTAAAAGAATTTTTCGAAGGGTTTTCTATGTGAGTATCCATATTTTATTTCTTGAGATGCAGCACTACGAATGCTGCTTTTAGCTCTTTCGTCGTAGCTTTGGGTTTGATTGATATATTTGAGCAAGGCTGACTATCATCTAGTGAATCCACTTCCATCCCTACCAATCCTCGTACCACTCGTGCTGTTGGCTATGCCTTCGTTGATATCACCACTAAGGAAGAGGCAGAGCGTGCGATTGCAGAGCTCAGTGGAAAAGAGGTTCTGGAACGGAAAGTCAGTGTCCAACTAGCCAAAAAGCCTGGCACGTCTGGCTCCACCAAAAGGGAGAGTGAAAATGGTGCACCTGCGGAAGGGCAACAGCAGGCACCTTATGAAGGGGCGAGAAAGACCAGGGGCACCAGGAGCCGTGGAAGAGGAAGGAGCCGGTTTGGAATAAGGGTTAGTTCCATTTCTCTTTTTATAACCTTAGAGCGAACCTAACATTATCGAAAGAACCGCCCGAACCGTGAGAATGGCATCACTAGTGAAGAAGAGAGGTCTGCACCTACCAATGTTCCCGGACAAGTTCTTCCTCTCGCTGAGGCTCCCCCCCACTCAGATGCTCCTGATGCTTCTGAAGGTGCTGCCGCCGATGTTCCCACTGGCCCGGCTGTTGAAGGCGAGGGTAACGCTACTGGCGGGTACAGGCCAAAGAAGAAGAGAGGCCCCCCGGAGAATGGTGTCCCAAGCTCCACCAAGGTCATGGTGGCTAACCTCCCCTATGAGCTCACTGAGGAAAAGGTATATGCCCCCCGACTAGACCCATTCTGCTGTGTTGTTTACTAACACCTATCCCACTTATAGCTCAAGGAATTGTTTGCTCCTTATGACCCCGAGTCTGCTAAAATTGCTCTCCGTCCAATCCCCCGTTTTATGGTTCGCAAGCTTCAAGCGCGTGGCGAACCTCGTAAGGGACGTGGTTTCGGTTTCGTTACCTTGGCTTCCGAGGAGATGCAGAAGAAGGCCGTTGAGGAGATGAACGGAAAGATTGTCGATGGTAGAGAGATCGCTGTCAAAGTTGCCATTGATAACCCCAAGATTGAGGGAGAGGAGGGCGAACACGCTGAGGAGAAGAAGGAGGAGGAAGCTGGTGAGACCAATGGCATCAACTTGGAACAACCTGAAGCTCAGGCTATTGATGCCATTTAATGGATTAACGATGATGGGTAGAGCTGGAGACGGAAACCGAACTTTTGATTCCATTCATAGGCAACAAAGATCTTTGCGTATTATTACGTTGCTTATGGGAGAGGTTGGGATACATTTCTGTTTTAGGTTCTATCTTATATGACGTGCTATGAAAAAGAAAAAAAGAGAGGAGTGGGAAATGGGTTTGTGGGGGTTTTCTCACTCCTCCAATGCTATGTTTCTCGGTTTGGTGATGATGGTGGGACTGAAATGAGTTGAGGTGACAAATTTCTTTGCTTTGCCAGCGAATATGGTCTGGTTCTGTTTGCTTCTTTATCTTTTCTCAAATCATTGGCCCCCCAAGAATTTCGGGAAAGGTGAAGGTGGCTCATATTGGATTCACAGGAGTTGGTATCAAAAAGAAAAAATTTAATCGCTCGACAATGACTCTTTTGTAACGACAGCTTCTTGTTCCATTTTTTTTCTTTCCTCCCGAAAAGTTTTATGTGGACTGGGGTATGGATGTTAACAGGTGCTTTTCAAAAAAAAAAATCGAAATCGAAATGTTTAATATACTCGAGTATGGTATTGTTCACAATATTCATAGAGGTTGTGCTATGGTATCAGTATAGTGGCTAGTCTACAGCATAACTTAGCATAAAAAAGTATCAGTGTTACGCACGCAAAAACAGAAGGGTGAAGAAAATAAAAGAAAAGAACGGGGGTACCAGAAAGAAGCAGAAGAAACACTACAACCCGGAACCTTTCAGAGCTACAATTTACTATCCTTCGCCTTCTTCATCCCCTTGACGCCCTCCACAACGCCCCCCCTCGTGACAGACTCCGGGTACGGAAGCGCCGAGACGCCTTGCCTATGCCACGCCCCGCCGTCAACAACAATCACATCGCCACTGACGTAGTCTCCCGCCGGCGACAATAAGTAGATCGTAGCATCGGCAATCTCATGAACATGGCCAAATCGCTGGATTGGAACCGCCCTTTCCGCCTCATTCGCGGTCTCCGGACGGGACAGTCTGGCCATGCCTTCCGTGCCGGCTATGGGGCCCGGAGCTATGCACTGCATATCACCCAGATTCTCATTAATTAATTCAATGATTCCTCCCCCCGCAAGGCAATGCGAGGTGGGGGGGGGGGGGGCAAACATTGCTAGTAATCCCATGAGGTCCTAACTCCACGCACAGCACCCCCGAGAGTGCGTCTATGGCGGCCTTTGCCGCAGAAACATGAGCCTGGAACGGTGAACCGGTGTAATGCAGTGTGGCCGAGACAAATATGATCTTGCCGCGGGTCTTCTTAAGTTCCTCCAATGATGCCTTTACCGTATTATACGAACCCAGAACGTCGATGTCGATAACAGCCTTGAACGCGCCTGCGGACAGGTTGTCCACTGTTGCTAGGAAATTGCCAGCTGCTCCGCAGCTACTATCCCGTTAACAATTGTCTACGGAGGAGAAGGAAGGTATCACGGGGAACAAACGTACATGACATAATCCAGCCTCCCCAATTCCTCCACAGTCCGTTTCACCGCCGCGACGAGTGCCGAGTAGTCCCGTACGTCGGCGGATATACCCAGGACTCTGCTATCGCTTCGGAGTGTTTGGAGCTCTGCAGCTTTAGCTTCCGTCACGTCCTTCCTCCGTCCGATTATGCTGGCGTTCGCACCGAGTTGGATCAGTGCTGCTACTTGCGTGGAGCAAATTGAACCCTGTAGGTTTTTGTTAGAAAGTAGGAATGAAATAGAGGGAGGGGGGGTTACGGCTCCGCCGGTGCAGAGGACCACTTTGCCTTCTGTTTAGGTCGGGTTGGTAGGTCAGTTTTCGGTGTCTATACAGTCGGTGAAGAGAGTGGGAAAGTGTAATGTAATAATTTGGTGGGTTGGGTCGTGGTGTCTTGACATACCAAAGATCCCCGGAGCCCATATCGAGGACATGTGTTTCTTGATCGCGGCGGACATTTCAGTTCGTAGTGTAAGGTATCGAAGGTCCCGAGCGGGGAAGCTGTAGTTAGATTTGTATACAATATCCGGTACGGTAAGCTTTAAAAGGGCCTTGGATGTGGTAATGGTGGTGGTGGTGGCGGTGGGTATTGTTTACAGTATGGATGGGCACAGCACCTGTCCGGGTTTCGAGCCGCATACCTACCTCAATAAAGGTACCGAGGCTCAACCGTTATGTGAGACAATTAATCATCATCAAGTTCGAGTGAGACCTTGTGCTTGAAGTTGCCTCGGTTCATATACCGTACTGTATATCTCCTCACACAGCGTGCCAATATTATACTGTACCCGGCTTTTTTTCCGCCTTATAAGCACCCAGGGTCCGTATGGAGGAGGTAGCAGGTAGTAAGATTTGTGGGGGTGAAATTGTTAGTAATTTGCTGACAGAACTGGAATGCCGCAAATCCCAATTTTGGCACCGGTATTGCTTCTCCTGAACTCGTTGTATCATACTAGTACAGTCGGATCTCGCTGTCCCGTACGAAATGCCGTGAACGCCGTGAATTCGAAAAAAAAAAAAAATTCTACAGCAGAACTTGACCCGCTGTCCCGGATCACTCAGTGTACCGGACAGATTCTTCGGATTTTGGTCACCCAGGGTAGCGAGGTGCGACTGTATTACTTGTGGCACCGTGAATTTTGGGTGAGGGTAGTGACATTTGTTTTTCGCGCTAGACTAAAAAGCAAAATTCATCTAAATTTTGAGTAAAATTCTTCCTCCTTCCTCCTTTTCCCGACCGCCCCAACGACATCAGAACCCCAAACGTCCTCCGGTGACCTGCCCCCTTTCAGAACTTCCTTCTCGTGCTTCTTGGCTTCGTCCTTCGTCATCAGTACCACATCGTTGGTAGTTATTGTATGGTCGTTTTCTCCCCAGAAGCCTTCATCCCTTGGAGGTAATGGTTCCCAGCGCGTAAGGACCAGCCTCGTGAAGAATCCAGATACAACGCTCTTTCCTTTGAATACTTCATCTGCAACGTATCCAGCGTCACTCTCATTCAGGGGGATTCTAATTCCAGGAGCATTTCCTCTCAACCTGCTTTCCTGACCAGCTAATTGGGCGATCATATCTTCATAGAGCTTTGACCTGTCCTTTCCCTTGGAATGCTCTGTCGGATATCCCGCAATGGTGGTCAAAATGTGGTTCGCAACGCAGAGACCAAATATCGACGGCATTGTGCCCAACACCGGGAGAATTCTGACGCGGAAGTCTGGAAGCACGCCTAGCTCGTCAACCCTTCCTTTTTCGAATTCGTCCTCTGAAAGCGGTAATAAAGAAGCTTTCCCCGGACCTGGTTTCTCAGTAGAGTACACTACTGGGACTCCGGTGGAGACACCCTTCTGTCGAAGACGCCGGCGAGTACTTCGGGATAGTGGATCTTCGGTTGATTCTGAAATGTCACCAATGCAAATCTAGCGCCAGCGTGTGAGCGATCGGCAAACACGAGAGTGCATATTAAGGGTTTGGGGTTATCTACCCTTGTGGGGTCGCTCTTGCATCCGGCTCCCATACTGGAGATTACCGGAATGTTATGAGTTTTGCAGTAGAATAGAAGATCAACCTTCGTCTGAATATTGTCAATTGCATCCACCACAAATGTTGGCTCTCCCGCCAATAAAGCAGCTCCGTCCTCCATTTCCCATAGCTCATTTCGTGCATCGATCTCCACCCAAGGTGCCACCTGCTCCAACCTCTTCCTCAAAGCTTGGACCTTTGGAGTCCCTACGTCTACAAGAGTGGCTACCGCATGTCGGTTCAGGGATGATAGGGTAACTTGGTCGAAGTCAACCAATCGAATCTTGCCCACTCCCGAGCGAAGGAGCATTGTTGCAACCCACGATCCAACCCCACCACACCCGACGATTATCACAAAGGAATTGCGAACCTTTTTCAGACCCTCTTCGCCAAGGAATACTCTGTTGCGGGCTAATTGCTCGAGGATGATATCTAAAGTGGGGGGGGTTGGTATGATTAGAAACATAGAGTAAGGTATATATAAGCAGCGTACCTTCATCCCAATCTCCTCGTCGGGCATTCGCAGCTAGAAGTGCATCCGATTCATCTTGAAGCCTGGACCGGGCGGTCGCTACACCGAAATCCGTGAGCTTTTTCAGGGACAATGTTAGGAACAGCAAGTTTCGCAGATAACAATGCACCACCGGGTAAACATACGACATTCGCATCCGACAGAGGAATCGAGTCTTTAAGGCTCTTTAATCTCGAGATCTGCTTGACCTTCTGGAAGGCTAAAATTGAAGAAGCTACAACCGCACCAGAAATCAGGGCAGTGTAGGCTAGCTGTGCCCGGTGGGAATGTAGATTAAGATGGAGGTTGCTGAGGTTGAAGTCTGCGTAAACCATGTTGTGCAAGTTTGGCCAAGAAACTTGAAAATTGAGCGGGTTGAACAGATTTCGAACCGGGAGAAACGGTGGGGTAGTGTGCACAGGAGGCACAGCAATAGCACGGGGTTAGGGTATTCTAGACAAACTGAGCAGCCTAGGGTTCTGGACTCGAGTGCTGTTCCATGCATAGCACAATCAGTTTGTTCCAAGCCTAGTAGAAAAGATACGTTTGTCTTGTTATAACGTTTCTATGTTTTATCGGACCCTCGCCTCTGGCCAAAACGGAGTCTGTGTTCGTAGGAGAGGAAAAAGGCCTGGGGCGTGAAAAACGGTACCATCGACCGTGAGGCAAAACCCGTGACCTACCGTATAATACCATACTTATTATTACTATTATCATAATACCATTTATCAAGCATAAATAGCGACCTCAGACCTCTCTCCCACCATCATAGAGACTTCAAATGTTTATACCGGTATGATATATAAAAATTGAAAATGAAATCCAAGCGAGCCTTTGCTTTCCACACAACATTACTATAGTTATACCGGTACTACTGGTATTTTTTGGTATGATATCTTCCTTACCCAAAATACTACTTCCCCATAAGGGCGGCGGGCATCAAATGTCAAGACTGGTAACTTTTGGTCCATGAGACACGCAAACCTACCTAAAGAGGTACCACCAGCAATACTTCACATCTAAAATCAACAACATTTACCACGGTAATTGAGCCAAAAAACGAAAATAGGTAAAACTGATAGAGGCTTATAATTTTTCTGCTTAAACCTTTTATTTCCTTACTCTGACGATCCTCGTTGCCGTATTCACCTACTAGAGTAATTGGTTGGGTGTTGTCAAGCGAATATTTAGGGTGAGAGAAGTCGAAGCGCTGAGCGATGGCAAGCTTGGAGTTGACAAGTTTGACCCTACAACTAGACCGGGGGTGCCCTCAGCGAGGCGACCCCCTCAGCGAGGCATGGCAGGGTGGGTGTGGCGTGTAGCAAGTTTAGTCCAGCAACTCCTCGGAATAAGGAGATAGTCTGCAAACTAAGGATAGATGGGTGAGGTAGTTAATTACTGTAGTTGCCACTCAACAATGTATTGAAATAGGACCTGGAGAAGGTCACCCAGGATTCAAGAAAGTACTTGGGTATCTTCTGGGATATTTCTCACTATATTTGACCATCTCTTTATTTCTCATAATATAAAAGCAATGCCTGCCGAGTCCCAAACAATTCCAGATTGAGTACAAGAGCAAATAGCAATCGAAATAGCTACAAACCATATCGCTTCAAGTCTTAAAGCAGCAGCAGAGCGAGTTAGTTGTGCTCCATCAACGGTAATGCACAGGCAAAATGGGCGAAGAAGTCGTAAAGAAGAGGAGGAAGTACTGCAGAAGTTAATGCCAGAGAAGGAACACCAGGTATTGGAATGATGTTATTTCCGTTGCCGGCTTGGGTTTCTTCCTACGATTTGGCAGTGGAAAGAGATCGCTCTGAGTATTGTACAGAAAAGAAATCCCCATGAGACCCTGGGGAAGACATGGGAGCAAGGTTTCAAGAAAAGGCACCCGGAAGTAAAATCCCGATTCAGTTGTCAGCTCGACTTTGTACCCAACATGCAGGGCAATGATGCTGAACTAATTAAAAGATTTTTTAACAAGGTTAGTAAAACTAGAAGGAATAAACTATGAACAGATAATAACTATACACTTATTAGTACATATCAATTGTCCAAGATTTCGAGATAAAGCCACAAAACACCTACAACATTGATGAGATAGGCTTCGTACTTGGAATTGGGAAGTCCAAAAGAGTCTTGGAGGTTGTAAGACATCCTTGTGAAAAGGGAACCCTGCAATTCCAGGCACAAAGTAAGTTATATCCTATATGTAAATTAAATTAAATCATATTATTTCTGAAAGTTTAATTAACTAGTTATTAATTACATATAATATAGATAGGAGTCGAGAATTTGTTACCATTATAGAGGGTGTATGCGGCAATGGATCTACTTTGGATCCTACAATCATTCTCAAAGCAGAAGAATTCGTGGCGGAATGGTTTCACAACCTCCCCAATGTTCCCGAGAATATACTTTTTGGACGATCGCATAATGGCTGAACCGATGAGTTAATAGCTTAACAGTTCCTGGAACAAAACTTTGGCAATGGAAGTCTCACAGACTAAAAAGCAAAAGAGACCAATGATTACAGACTATTGATATTTGATGGTCATAGTAGTCATGTAAATCTCACATTCTTAGAATACTGTATTGACCATAAAATTATTCCATTTTGCTTGCCCCCGCATACTACCCACTGACTTCAACCATTGGATGTTGCAATATTTAGTCCCTGCAAACACATCTATCAAAAAGAGCTGACTAAAAGGTTTGAGAATCACGATTATGGTATTGGTAAAAACAACTTTTATGGGATATTGATGGCAGCAAGACAACAAGCCTTTACCGAAAAAAATATCAAGAGTGGCTTTTGGAATACAGGACTTATTCCCGCTGATGCTACAATTGTACTTCATAAACTGCCAACCCTGTCCTCACCAGAAGGATCACAGCCAGCCAATTCCAACACAAGACTAAATCCAGCTCAACCAAATGCTATCCAAATCCAAATTTCCGAAAACACTTCTTCAGAAAACAGTTCTTCAGAAAACAGTTCTTCTGAAACCACTTCTTCTGAAACCACTTCTTCTGAAAGCTTTCTTTCTCGACACTCTATTCCGGTATGCTCCATATTGTTGATCTACAAGCTTCCAATCCTAACATTAGTCAGTCAACCAAGTCCCTTAGCGCCCTGAGTGCCGAAGAGATTTACAACTTAACTATACCTGTAAATCGTGATGAAATCGAGGAACAAGAATTGATGGTACATTCAACCCTGCCGTCAAATGATCCAACAGCATGGGCGATTAAAAAGGTAGTCAGCAATTTGGCGATTCGAGCACGACATACGATAACAGAACTAGAAATAAAGGACCAGCGGATCGCAAACCTTGAGAAACAGTTAGCAAATTCAAGATCAGACATCGGAAGAAATACGACTCGAATATTAACGCATGGTAAAGCCTGGATTGATGGTAATGATGTCCAGAACTTATTTGCAGAGCAAGCACAAAGTCAAAAGAGGAAGGCGGAAAAAAGACTCCAAAATCTCAATGCCTTGATTACTGGATGGAAAGATCGGTTAGCAGACTGCCAGCGCAAGTGTAAGGATGCCGAAATGTCAGAGGTAAAAGGGAAGTTACCTAAACGTCAGAAAACAGCATTGCAGCTCAAGGAAGAGGAAGCTCATCTTTGCAAACACATCCACGAAGCTGAAATAAGGCTAGAAAGCCTTAAACAGCATGTCAATGATCTGAATATCGAGAATGCAGAGAGTGGCGACCCCGCGAGCACAACTGAGGATAGTGTTTTCGAGTCGGAGGATTTGCATAAACAAATGCTGGCAATTGCGGAGGAGGATCATGATTGGGACAGGAATGAAGTAAATGGCACTCCAATTCCTGCCCCTTTAGGCGTTTGGATATAAACTTGTTTTTGTTTTTTTTGTTCTGAAAAATCAAATCGTGGTCAGAGTTTGTAGGGAGAGGTGGGGTTGTAAGAGGTACGGTAGATCAACTTGAGAGCTAGCCTTATATGGGCAGCCGTTGCCGCCCAGCCACACTTTGCCACACCTAATGCGCCGTGCCTCACTGAAGGGGTCGCCTCGCTGAGGGCACCCCCGGTCTAATAGTATGATATGGTTCCGGCTGTCTACAGTAAGCAAAGCTCTAAAGTCGAATGCAGCGGGGGGGATGTCTTGGCATTAAATCACTAGGAAAAAGGCCGGGGCCTGATATGTTCAAATCCCCCTGATATTGGTTTTTTTTATATCATGCAACCTGGCACTGCGCGCTGCCATTGTTTTATGCCACATGTACTGTACTCTCATCAGATTCTGGAAATACCACACCCGGGCACGGTGCATAATCGATGCTTGCTGCTCTGGCGATACCTACTGCTCAGAAACCTACAAGATCCTGGTCTCTAAAAGTACAAATCCTAACCTAATTCTCTAGGATCATAATGCGGTCGCTCGCTTTTGATGTAAACTTCTCCTCTCCCGTAGTTTTCAGCCCTAATAAAATAGAAGATTTGATATGATACAAGCTATGATACCGGTACATTTAATGCGGCCCAGTATGATACCTAGACGAGCTCAGCGACAAGAGCTCGTTGGCCCCCATTTTATACCAAAAACGGGTATTTTTAGTCCACAAAAGCTCAGGTTAGTCACTTGAATATTTTTTTCAGAATTTACCAGAGCCTTTAGAGTCGCCCAGATATTATTGTTCATAAGTGACAACCTCTGTTAGTTAATGCCTATGGAACAATACTACGAGTGTGGCCGATAGATATATTCGTCACGTGGGTCTGATAAAAAAATTTGGTGAGAAAGCCTCGCCAAAAAATCTCTTATCAGACCCACGTGACGAACATATCTATCGGCTGCACTTGTAGAGGCAGTGGTAGTGGCCAAAAGGTACCGTACTATGATAATAATTCTATATGGGTTTTCCATACAAAAGGTATCGTATGATATTTTGCAATCAGATCCAATCTGCATTCTGAGCTCTCGGCCATTATTGTGGGGTGGGAAATTTCTAATAAAATTTACTCGGAAAATCTGGGTAATTGCCTACATCACGACGTTGATTTTGTTAGTTCTGTTGTTTTCAGATGAACTATTTACTCAAAACCAACCATTCTCAGTGTAGAACGGGGGGAGCCGACGACTTTTTGTCGCCAAGATCGTACCTCCGCGCTATTGCCAAGCGTTTACGGACTTTTTAGATCTTGTCTTAGACGCGCATCTGCTGAGATCCAACTAGGGAAATCAGCCGCATCCGTCCATCGCCGAGGTTTTTTTTTTTGGAAAATGCGACGACGGCCATTCTCAGAAATACACACGCCCTGGCCCCCTCGCTCACAAAGGTCACCTCAGCCAATCTCGGCATCACGCGACCTTTCCCCTTGACCGCTACGCAACGCCAGTCTCTTGCTTCCGAGCTTCAGTCCCCAGGACTCTTTGGCCCGCCATCCGATTCCCTCAAATTTCGATACTATTTGCTCTGCATAGATCAAACTCCTGCAGTTCTCACATCAAGCTGGCGTCTAGGCATACTTTGTACGGCCCTCACCTACCGGCCCCCCTCCTACCATAAGAGGGAACACTGCCGATATGTCATCCGCAAACTATGAATCTATAACGCAGGAGGATAGAGATGAGGAGACTAGCTCCCCTGAAGGGAGGCGGTACGCTATCGGCGTTATTACCCCAGGCCTTCTGTGACCGCTGACTTTATACCCGGAGTTATAGACGTCGACGTCAAGGCAGGATAGCTCATCCGGCCAGTGAAGCATCATGGGGTAGCAGCGTTGTCAATCTCTTGAATACCAGTCAGTATTGGTTGTCCTTATTTCCCCGGTTGTGGCTTACTCCGGAGCAGTTGTCGGGGCTGGTGTGTTGGCGATGCCCCACGCAATGTCACAGTTCGGAATAGCGCTGGGTGTCTTTGTTATTCTGTTTTCCGGTTTCACGTCCGGCTTTGGTCTCTACCTCCAAACTCGATGCGCCAAGTATATCGATAGAGGGGCAGCCAGCTTTTTCACTTTGAGCCAACTGACTTTTCCCAATGCGGCTGTTGTGTTTGATTTCGCTATTGCTATCAAGTGTTTTGGTCTGTAGAAACTTCGTTTGTTTGCTCGAGGGGAAATTTTTGTCGCGCTAATTTACTTACTCATGCTATATAGGTGTGGCAATTTCTTATCTCATTATCATTGGCGACCTTATGCCGCAGGTCATCCTGGGCTTTAATAAAAATGCCGGCAACGTTGAGTATCTTGTAGATAGACACTTCTGGATAACCGGTTACATGTAAGCCCCCTCACGATCACAGCCTCGGTAAACTATTGCGATTAACCAACTTGCCCCTAGGCTTGTGATTATTCCACTTTCTTTTCTCAGGCGGCTGGACTCTCTGAAATACACTTCGTTTGTTGCATTAGTTTCTATCGGATACCTTATCATCGTTGTGCTCGCCCACTTTTTGAGGGGCGACACCTTGGGTGATAGGGGTGATGTTCGCTTGATAACTTGGGCCGGGCCTATTGAAGCACTTAGTAGCTTTCCCGTCATAGTTTTTGCCTATACCTGCCACCAGAACGTAAAGTCTTCTATGTCCTTCTGGGACCTTCCATTTGAGAATACGACGCACAACTAAACAGAAATACTTAGATGTTCTCGATATTAAACGAAATAAAGGATGCGTCCCATAAATCGACCCTCAATGTTATACTAGGGTCAATTGGATCTGCAAGCTCCATTTATGTCCTTGTTGCTATCACAGGCTACCTATCATATGGTGATAATATCGGCGGGAATATTATTGCCATGTATCCCTCATCTTGGGCCTCTACAATAGGCCGCGCAGCGATCGTCATACTTGTTATGTTTAGTTACCCTTTGCAAGCACACCCTTGCAGGGCTAGTATTGACAATGTACTCAAGTGGAAGCCGTTCCAAGGAAGGGTTGGTTCTAGACCCCCATCCCCTGGCAGGGTCCATGAGATGAGCGACTGGAGGTTTGCTTTGATTACGACGGCAATTATTGTTGGGACATACCTTGTGGCCATGACCGTCAGCAGTTTGGAGAGAGTGTTAGCCTATGTTGGGAGTACTGGCTCGACGAGCATTAGTTTGTATGCTTTCCGCCCTAATTAACCGGATTAACTGGAATCTTCTGACGGCTTGATTAGCATTCTTCCGGGTCTTTTTTACTGGAAAATATCGAACCCGGAATCAGATAATCATCGCCTCCTGAAAGAAGATGAAGATAGTGATGAAGAAGGGGGTGATCGTAGAGTAGACACCTGGAGAAGCAGGCTGCTCCGAAGGGGTGCCCTGGGGCTAGTCATATATGGATTCGTTGTCATGATCACTTGCTTGACACTCAACACTTTCTACGTGGTTGCACATTGATTGACCCTGCCGGCATTCTCGTGGCGCTTTACCATCCGATTTTCTTTTATTGTTACTTTCTCCTGATCATTGGAGCTTGCGAAAACAGGCGGCTGCTTTATAAAACACTATGGCTAGTAATGCCTTTTTCCCCATTTTTTTTTGCTTCAGGCGTTCCATGGTGTTGTCAGAACCCGATATATTCCTTTGGCTGTAGCATGTTCCGAGACATTCTTTCCCGCTGGTGACAAATAATGTCATCGATTCTTCATTTGAAATTCAGCACATGTTTCTTGTAATTACTATCAATACCATACTTTCCTCTGGGTTGTATATTGCATCTTTTGCGTGTTTGACATTGTATCTTTTTAGTCCCAGGTACCCAGCCACAGCTTTATTCCCCGAAATCAACATTCATAGCGCTCGCAGAGACACAAGGTGCCGGAGGATCTTTTTTCTTCTCGCATGGAGAAAAGAAGGATTCTGGATACTGGGCACATGGTATAAGTACAGTATGTTTCGGTGATCCGTGGTAAGGATGCAAGTGTAGCGAAGACAGGGTGCTGGCGTCTAGCATTTCCAGCCTTATTATCGGTAACGTTTCAGAAAGCAAGAAAGAGTAACTGGGCTGCTGCTTTCTATGTAATGCTCGCGCTCTCTATATTGATAGATCTAGGGCTAGTAGAGACCCTCGGATAGGGGAGGTTAGTAGATCATACGGGGGAATGTATCATAACAGTTCACTCTGATTGATACATCAGGTTGCAGGGCGTTTGATACTTTCTCTTCCAAGACAAGTAGGAGTACCAGTTCAGTATGGTACTATATTTATCGACCTCCCCTGGCGGCGGGTAACAACCCATCAACGGAACAACTAACGGCAAATCCATTGGACAAGAAAAGAACATAGCAACTGCTTTTAGGCCCGGCAAAGTCTGGCTCCCCGCGTAGATGAATCCTTTTTTACTTGCGGGACGAGTTGGGTTAGCATCGTACGTAGTCGGGTATTTGTAGCCTTGACGCAGGTACGAACTGGTTTTTTTTTTTTGCCCTCCGAATATATATAAGGAGGGAAGAGTAACTTCTTACCTGTGTTGTCACCGTTGGTTGCACCGTCGGGCGAACAACATAACGACACTTATCTGTTAGAGGGCGAGAGCCTTCGCGAATTCTGGGGGAACCGATCCTTACCCACAGCAAAACTCCTTTCCCTTTTTCCTCCGTTTCCTACACGTTTCACCGAGCATTACTATTGAGAGATAAGCGAGTGCTTGTTTTTTCTCACTACTATAACAGCACTTATAAGCTAGATACAACCGCTGGTATTCTTTTTTGTTCTTGTAGGAGCTTCTCTCTTTCATTCAAATTTTT
>QLOI01003432.1:0-18385 GCA_003313605.1 Tuber umbilicatum | reverse complement strand
TTTGTCAACCCTTGACGGGGGCCGCACGACAGGGGTTCCGCTTCGACTTGGGACATAACTTCCTGGGACTGGTGGTGGTTCTGACGTTGTAGTAGAGACTTGGTCAACTCCATCATCATCCAAGCTTTCTCTCATGATTTCGTCTTCTCCCCTGATGCTTAGCGCCATATTTGGTCGTCCAATTGTTTCTTGTAGGATATTCACAATAGACAGGTTTAAGCTACCAGCCGCGAGGGGCTTTCTTTCTTAGTGGTGTTGTATTATTCTTGTTGTCGAAGTCAAGAATAATTTCACCGAAACGGTGTTTCCAAATAAGTGGCTTTGATGAACTTTCAGCCCGATCCGATTTTTGTTGCTTCGCTGTCTTGGGACTGCTCTTCCTTTGTCTGACTGATGGAGGCTCAATAGAACAAGCTAGTGTAAGGCTACCTTGCTTATCTGGCTCGAAATCGTCGTAATCGTCTCCTTCGTTAGGGGTTGTCAGATACCCGGGGAGGGTTTCAGAGACGTCTTGTGCTGCTGGTGTGTCTTTTAAGACGAAGAATAAGTAATAACAAAGGGTAATAGCAAGTATAGTCAAGATCATTTGACACTGTTTTTTGTATCAATCGTGCCTCAGTGACAAAGAGACTATCAATATAGTGTTACGGGTAACCAACTCAGAGCTCAGTAGAGTATAGTTATGCGTATGGTGTAATTGAATAACGGAGAAATGTCAGGGAGGCGTCGTGAGAATAGTCGCAAGGTTTTTTGTTCGCTAATAATACTAGGAGTATGAATTGTATGTAATAACGTGTTATATTGATAAGATCTCTTCTCCGTTCGCTGGTTGTCTAATAGCTGGGGAGGAACTCTTATATTTATATCCCGCGTGAGTTTCCGCGGTCGGTACATCTAATACCTATCCTGTCTAAGTACCTCTAACAACCCGCTAACCAATTTATCTTATCATTCTGAGTGCGAACACCCATAGACCCTGAATATTTTCTTGCGCTTTGGTCATCAGGCCATGATAGCTGTTTTCTTCCTGAGGGTGTCCTAGACTCCGCCAGTCAAAAGCTATCGATGCCCTTGCCATATGAACTTAGTCTGAATATGCAGCCCAATTGTGAACATACCAGTCGTTCCTCCGTTATTGAAGTGATCAGTTTCAATATCAGACACCGGTGAACAATGCAGAGACATGACTGCATTATCTCAACAAAGGCTGGTAGGCTTAGCGCTCCATCGCTTCTTTGATTTGTCTAGCGAGAAGTTCTTGCGGCTACATCCCCTTGGCCTAAGTCCGTTTGTTAGAGCTCCAGACCACATGTCCGATAACCCTCTTTTAAACCGTCCAATAATTTCTATTTGAGTTATCTCATATACTTTGAGACTCCTATTAAGGGCTCGGTAGTTTTTTATGTCGGTCGGAATAACTATCTCACCGATAATATACGTCGGTAACTTATCGTAATCTGAGGGTTGTTTCCTTGGCAATGAACGATCGCTCCTTTATGCCTAACAGTACCCCTCAGGGCTCCCTAATTTTTCCTCTCCTCTTTATTATATATGTTTCTCGCCTTCATATCTCCATCCCCCGTGGTGTGGTTATCTCTTCTGACGATGATTTTTCTGTCACGGTTGGCTCCTCCTTCTACTGCTCCAACATCAGGCTCTTACAGCGTACCTTTCTCACCGGCAGCAATCGTGCAGCCCTCCTGGGAGTCTCTTTCTCGGTTCCTAAAACTGTGCTTATCCATTGGCGTACGTCCAGGGACCGCAATCCTGTCTGTCATACACCGATTTCAATTAACTCCCTTCTGTTCACTCCGACCGCAGAGCTGCATTGGCTCGGCTACTGGCTCACCCCCTCCTAGGAAACCTCCTCACACTTCCACCGCCGCATGGCCCTGGCCTGGGCTTTCTTAGCGCTGGTTAAGCGGCTCAGCCCTGCTGGGAAAGGAGTTTCCCCCTGGTGTTGTCAGAAACTCGCTGTTGGGCTGCTCTTCCCTGTCCTCACCTACGGCACTGACCTCCTTATCCGCAATGCCAACATCCTTCGCAAACTTGACTCCTTCTGGCATAAGGTCCTTGGGTGGATCACTAACTGCTTCAGGCCTACCGCCCCGGCCATCCTCTACTGCCAGGCTTCCCTCCCACCTATCTCCCTGGCATTGCAGCACCAAAGAAAGCTGGCTGCCCTCTAGCTACTTTGCTCTCCGCCCCATGTTAACCCCGCGTCTGCCCGCCTCGATCTGAGTGTCGCTACCTGGGACTCCTGGCGCGCCACCTCACACCGTCACCTCCTGGCCCCTCTGCATGGTTCTTATCGTCCCCACCTCTGTTCCACTGCCCACTATCCTTCCCACCGCTACCTCCCCATTGACACCATTGCCTTCTCTATCAAAGACCTTCTGCCCGACAGACTCCCCCTCGCCTCCCCTCACCTACTACTACCCCGCCCGTACGATCTGGCGGGTGCTCCACCGTATGGCTCCCTTAAGTCCAAGGTTGTCACCTCCACCTGCACTTCCTGGGCTGCCTTGCCGCCCCCCCCTCCTACAAGTTCCCCCCTTCCTTTACTCCTCACGCCTCCCTGGGTTTGCTCAAGTTTTCGGCTGGCCGTCTTCATCAGATGACGGCCTGCAAGAGCTACCTCGCTGCCCACACCTCCTGATCCAACCATGATACCTCTACCCTGTAACCCTTTTGCGTGGAAACAGACGAGACCTTTGATCACGCTATACTTCACCGTCCGGCTAAGGCCCAGGAAAGAGCATCCCACCTTCAGGGTATCTCTAATCTGGCGCCTGAAGCCACCGTTTGGTCCTCGGCCCCCCTTATTATCTATTTGGCACGATACATTTCTGCCACGGCCACTGGTTTCCCGCCCAGCATGCCTCCCGTGATCTCTTCCTCCCCACCGGCGTCACCTCTTCCTGGCTCGCCAGTGCCCTTATCCTCCTCCTCTGCCTCCTCTTCCTGGGGCCCACAGGGTTCATTTTTCCCAATTTGTCTTTACTTGCTAGCTGTTATTGTTTTTGGGTGCCCATGGCGTCAGCTGTGGGTGGTGATTATGATGATGGGTTTCATTACATATGATATTCCGTGGTTTGGGCTGTTGTTTTAGGCTATGGATTGCTTTACTTTTTCGTTAGTCATCGTTGGCGATGCTAGGGATTTTGTTTTCCCATATTCAAGGATTGGTTGCCTTATTTAAGTTTTGTTATTCTGATTTGTTACTGCGTTGGAATTAAGCCTTTTTGTATGCCATAGCGCGAGCTGCATGTATATTTTTGGGCCAGGATCAATAAACATATGATGGAAAAAAAAAAAAAAGAAAAAACAAAGCAACTGGTTGTCAACCAGCAAGCCATTAACAATAGGGTCCATGACTTAGAGCGGGTAGTCAAGGAAGGTCACCAGATAGATGCGCGAAACGATGTCATCATGACAGTTACACCTGCGATGCCAAAGGAACCTAGGTTACACTTCGCAAAGAGTCAGACGCAGATTCTGCAGGACCCTGAATATCAAGGGATGTGAACAGAGGCAGGGGTTGTTTCGGCTTCAGGCTAGAGCCAAATGGTACTGTCAGCTGAGCCCTCACTTCACCCCTTTATTGAGCAACTGGCGGTAACTTTGTGGTTGACTAGGACTAGAAAAAGCTCCCCTAGAACTCCCAGTCGGGCTATGGGTTCAAAGGGCTCCGGAGTTGGGACACAGTGGAAAACTACGTTGGCAACTGGTGGTAATCCACCTAAGCCACTTGCTCCAAAGACCAACCCCACTGTCCAAGTTATTACCCCTTCAGTTCCAGCAAGTGATGATGAACCATCACCGATCACATCAAAGCCCATATGGGTACCACCACCGGCTTCTGCGGCACCAGCCAAGCCAGTCAGAGTGGGCCTATTCGGCTCAACGGGCGGGACTCTGTTCCCTGTACCACATTCGGTAGAGGTTTATCCGGCCTTCACTCCAGAGCGAACAGACACCTCTGGTGGATTTGCTGGTTTTCGCCCAGCGACAGCAAGGACTGGGCCGTGTGAACGTCAATGTTGCACTGACCAGTTCTCACCAGAGGTCCATGTTCGGTATCTGCATCACTTTCCTTATACCAGGTATCGCATAGAGTCTGTAGTATGTCTAGATCATTCTCCTGAGACTCCTGTAGCTCCGCCCCCGGCCCCACCTCCTCAACCAAGATCACCCAAGTGTCGGCTTTGGAGGTGAAGAGGACGTGTGGGACCACCGAAGAATCCTGACTCTTGCGATGCTTTTCTGAAATATCTGCTGGGTTTGGGTATGGGAATGGCAAATGATACACCTAGTACCCTGATACCTCCTCCTACACCCGAGAACCCTGACCAACCTCCACAGTGTAACCGGTGTGGGTACTTGGTTATACTTAGTTTGTTTTACTTGTTGTTTTAAGTATCGTTTGATACTTAGTTTGTTTTACTTGTTGTTTTAAGTATCGTTTGATACTTACTTTGTTTTACTTGTTGTTTTAAGTATCGCTTGATACTTAGTTTGTTTTACTTGTTGTTTCAAGTATCGTTTGATACATAGTTTAGTTGGTGCTCAACGAGCAGGAAATCATGTATTTAAACACCAGCAAGTCTGGCTTTGGAGGAGCAGACTTCGACAGACCGTCTTCAGTTTTGAGTTACTATTACTGCTTGACTTGAGTCTCCGGCACCCGTTTTCTTTCTCCTTTTGCTTTGGATTTCGGTTGTCGTTACATTTTTTTAACTATACCTGATAGTAAAGCGTGATCGAATACGCCATCACCAAAAGGTCAAGACGGCTGGATTAGTCAGAACCAGGAGAGTCAGCACAATCAGTCAGGTCAACACCAGAGAGAATTCGGGCACAAAGTTTGACCATCACCCCCACAGCAAAGCAAGGAACAATGCGAAGCAGTTCAGAACCACCAGCAAACTTCAGATGTACGAAATGTAGCAACGGCTACTGCACGTAACGAGGAATGACACGCGCATGGCATGAGGCTTTCTACATGGCCCCACAACAAGGCTGGACCTGTCGGATTTGCAGCTGCGGGCCCATGTTAAAGAATGATGCTTATCACCACACTTGCGGAGAGTGTCGAGGCCGATCAGAAGACCCAAGAGTCCTGCTTATCCTTATACTAAATGATGCCATGGGGCTTACTACAAGGTCCTAAAGATGTGCAAGAAACAGAAGAAAAACGGAACAGGCCAACGTTATTACCTACGCCCACCGCATTGGTCAGGAGCCGATGAAAATACCCACCAAAGACGAGCCCATGAGAAGAGGAAAGATGTTCCCGGTTAAGGAAAAACCTTCACGTGGAATATGCGACGATACACCAGCCTCACGAGTCTCAGAAGACAAACGAAGCTTTACGTGCGCCAAATGTTCTGAGGAATGGTTCAGACTAGGCGGACCAAGAACCTGGTGTGTATTGGTACTCACTAAGGCAACAGGAAAAGACCTTTGAGAATCCTTCCACGCGTTTTGGTTGAGAATTTTGTTTGTTGGTTTTAATATGGTTTTGTGAAACTTTGTTTTGTTTTTAGGAATGTAACCGGTACGGGTACTTGGTTATACTTAGTTTGTTTTACTTGTTGTTTTAAGTATCGTTTGATACTTAGTTTGTTTTACTTGTTGTTTTAAGTATCGTTTGATACATAGTTTGATTTACTTGTTATTTTAAGTATCGTTTGATACTAAGTTTGTTTTACTTGTTGTTTCAAGTATCGCTGGATACTTAGTTTGTTTTACTTGTTGTTTCAAGTATCGTTTGATACATAGTTTAGTTGGTGCTCAACAAGCAGGAAAACATGTATTTAAACACCGAGCAAGTCTGGCTTTGGAGGAGCAGACTTCGACAGATAGTATTCAGAATATACTCGGTTGAACAGTTACTTCTTTATTGCAATCTTATAGACCCTATCTAGTTTGCAACCTCGTCGAAGCCTCCGTTAGGCGCTCCTCATAGCTACCTCTTTGTATCTTGGCCGCCTACCGAGAACCCTATCGAACACCTGACTGAGCCCTGGCCCAGACAGGTTACACACGGGGTAACACCCAAGCTGTAGGTCAGAGGATGATGAGGAATCCTTTGATGAATATAATCGCCCTGGGCAGACCCA
Source organism: Tuber umbilicatum (assembly GCA_003313605.1). Classification (NCBI taxonomy): domain Eukaryota; kingdom Fungi; phylum Ascomycota; class Pezizomycetes; order Pezizales; family Tuberaceae; genus Tuber; species Tuber umbilicatum. The sequence goes on along the minus strand of QLOI01003432.1, from coordinate 12,260 downwards.
CAGTAGAAATACTGGTGGCAATGGTGGTGGGAAGGCTCCCCCACATGGTGGAAAAGTTGGCACTAGGGGGAATCCGGGTAATTCGACCTCATCCGATAGCTCTGGCGATGATGCCAACCCCCTACCTGATCTTACCCCATTTCTAGGATGGCGGAAGCTCTACGGGACTGATGCTAAGAATCGGAGATATGACCGGCGGTTGGATAGGTTGCTTTCGTTGGAAGAACAAGCGGGCAATCCTCTCGTAACACCAGTAGGTCCTCTGGTTTGGCAAAGCCCTTCCAGGCAGAAAAGTTAATTAATATAATGGCTTTCAAAGTAGACACTACCGACACCAAACGGTTTTTCACGGATGTTGAAGTCCAATGCACCTATTTCAAGAAATTTGGTTTGGGCGATATGGATATGATTGGCTTAGTCGTTCCAATCTTGCAAAATGCAGCCAAGAACTGGTATTTCGGTATCCATCGTTGCATCAGTGAGGATGAAGTGATGCGGGTAGCTATGATTTTCAACAGTGACATTGAGCTGCAGACCTAGGCAGGATTCTGCCCTCGGCACGAAACCAGTCTTGGCGCGCACGAAGATCATGATCACAACCTTGTTGAATGGATATGTTTGTTTGTGACGGCTGCGAGGATTAACCAGTACCTCGATGAAGTAGTTGACCTCGCCGTCAGCCTCGAATACACCCATTCAAAGCAAATAATTGATAAAGTTAGAATGTGTATCACTTCTGGGTTGCGAAACACGTGTGCGTTAAAACAACCACATCCTATCGAAGCGGGTGCATATATCGATCTAGTGCTTAAAGTCCGCCATTCCCTGCAAGACAACGCTAACTTTGGTAAAACAGTTGCTAAAGACCACGTTGGTTTAAGCAATAATAAAGCTAGTGATAAGGTCTCTTCCTCAAAGAAGCAGCAGAAAAAGGAAAAGGGTTCCGGTAAGTCGAAATCCCCACCCTCCTGGACCAATAAGACCCCTAAGGTTGGAGATTCCACGTATGCTATTACTCATCAGGGCATTCTTGTTAACATAACTGAAAAACGGCGCAGGTCTGGGCAAAGCTCTAAATGTGGACACCATGGCCACTTCTGGTGGAAATGCACCTCGCCTTCCTCTGTTGTTCATTCAGCAAAGGCAAAAAATACCAGGTTGGCAAACCTGGCAGGCCTTCAAGAGGCTCCGGCTAGTAAAGTTAAATGCACAGAAGGTGCTACTTCTTCAGCTGGTGACGAGAAACTCATCGAAGTACGTCAAGCCTCTCTACAGATTATAGAGGGTGATACAGAGGAATCGGACTAAGGTAAGTCTATTATCAAGGTCAAATGAAATTACACGAAATTCGTGAGCCTCTAGGGAAAGGAAGGGGCTGATCATTAGATTACCAGGAACAAAGCAAGATAAGTATTTAACTTCATCTAAGAGAATACCGAGTTAATCTCAACGGGTTGAATCCGGGAGAAATCTTGGTTATGTTAGATGTTCTGGGTCGCGTTTCTTTTATTTCTTTTGTCATGGGTTTTCCTTTTTCGAATCTCGGTTATTCGGGTTTCCTTATAGGTTTGTGTTGCTAGGAGAGTTTACATGGTTATGTATAGTCATTTGATCTTAAAAGTTTACTACATTAAACAGGACTTCATTAAGCAATCAAAATGATGTCCGGTTTACCTGGCGAGGGTTTAATACCTGAAATCATGCAGGCGTGATAGTAAACATTTCTAGCAATTTAAATTATTAAATTTTTCACGACCTGTTGGGGCCGCCCTGGTGTTGAAAGGCAAGGGATACTACCATCAAAATAGTTAACGAATTGCGATCAACAAAGAGATTGAGGGTACATGACCCTCCAAAACATACAAAGTCTATTCGAGTTAAGGTATGACTTCAATGGAAACCTGGAGCAAGAGTAGTATGGCGGAAGTCACGCTCTAATTAGATAGCGGTGCTGCAGGCCCAATTCTTAGCACCCGCTGGGTTAAGGCAACCCAGATACCATGTGTGCGGCAAACGGTATCTTGTCCAATCTCAGATGCGAATGGTAATCACCTACCCGGATCGGGTACCCACTACAACAAGGAGGTGAAAATGCGTATCGGGGATCACGTGAATCAGATGCGATTTGATGTCGCCGACATGGGCAACTCAAAGTTTGATGGATACTTACCGATGTAATGGTTAAGAGATCATAATCCAGGTATTGACTGGAAACATGGTATTCTGACATAGAGATCAGAATATTTCAAGGCACATGGTTTAGGTCCAATGAGACGTCTACAATTTATAACTGAACAGGACATGTTAGCCGAGGATACTAACTCAATTTACCTCTTGGGAATGGCACAGTGCACAGATGAAGATGGTGGAGATATAAGGTTAAAGCTCCTTCCTGAATACAAGGACATTAGTGATCTCTTCAGCCAACAACGGATTGAATCCTTACCGGAGCATTCGAAGTCTGATGACAAGATTAAGCTACTTCTGAATCCAACTCCGCATTTCGGTCCAATTTATCCATTATCGGAAAAGGAGCTTCAGGTCCTCTGTCAGTATCTCGATGAGATGCTACCTACGGGGAAGATGGGGAGGTTAAGCTCTCCTGCCGCTGGACCTATTGTTTATGTACCAAAGCCCGATGGTACTTTACGCTTATGTATAGTCTACAGTGGACAAAACAAGATTACAGTAAAGAACAGATACCATCTACCGTTAATGAATGAGGTTCGAGACAGACTCGGGAAAGTGCAGGTATTCACTAAGATGGACCTCAAGAATGGATACGACCTTTTGCAAATGGCGGAAGGAGAGCAATGGAAGACAGCATTCCAATGCCGAGATGGGTTATATGAATATACAGTGATGGCTTTTCGCTTATGCAACACGGAGGCTACATTCCAAGCCATGATCAAGGAGGTCTTCGGGGACCTACTAGATGAAGGCGTTATAGCCTCTATGGATAATATATTGATCCACTCTGAAACAATGTAGGAGCATGTCTCCCTAGTCTTTAGGGTAATGGAAAGGATTAGGAAAGCTCGCTTATGTGTTAGCATAAAGAAATCGACCATCCATCCGAGAAAGGTTGAATTGCACGGATATAAGATATCTGATTACCGGATATTCATGACCCCGGCAAAGGTAGCCGAACTCAAGAACTGGGTACCACCTAATCATATCCTAGAGGTCAAGAGCTTAATGGAGTTTGCAATCTTCTACCGAAGGTTTATCCAAGGGTTCGGCAAGATTGCGACACCTCTCACTGACCAGACAAAGAAGGATATCAAATTCCAATGCAAACTAACATGTCAAGGGGCCTTTGATTTTTTGAAAACAAAATTTAAAACAGCGCCTATATTAGTACACTTTGGCCCTCAATGACAAACAAAGCTGTAAACAGATGCTAGTGAATTTGTATTAGAGGCCATATTATCCCAACTGTGTAAGGACAATAAATGGCATCCCGTAGCCTTTCATAGCAGAAAGTTCTCCCCCACAGAGATGAATTATAATGTCCATGATAAGGAAATGACTGCGATCGTGGCAGCATTACAGGAATGGGATCGTTTACTACGGTCGGTAACGGATCAGATTACCATGTGCACTGATCATAAGAACTGTGAAAATTTGAACAGTACCCAGATTCTAAACCGTAGGCAACACTGCTGGACTGAGTACTTACAATCATTCAGCTTCGGGGTGGTATACTGTGAAGGAGGGTTGAATGAAAAGGCCGATGCACAGTCTAGACGTAGGGACTACCACCTTGAAGGGGGGGTAATTCTAATTCACATTCTGTGCAAAGTCTTTTTCGCCCTGGGCAATGGGTAGTTCAACGGGAGCGGGACATCTTACGACCACAGTTCTTGCATGTGTGCCCAGGATTCTGTTTACAATCCACATTCCTAGAGCGGCTCAAGCAGGTTGCATCAAAAGACGAGGAATACGTGAAGATCCTGGATTCGGTTAAGCAAGAAACCAAGGGGGTTGATTCTAATCTTACGATTGAGAAGTACCTACTGCTTTACATGAATCGTTGGTATATACTGGCAGATGAAAGGTTAAAAAGTACAATCATGGAGGCTGAACAGGATTCTCGCTTAACGGAACACTTTGGGACATACAAGACCACAGAAATGGCATTCTCCGCCTCCATTACAACTGCGGGTATTGAAATTTACTTCCTAATCGGAAACGACTCAACACCAGAGAAACTATCACCACTTTTTGGGTCCTGCACCCTCCCCCTTGGGGGGTGCTGGCCATCTCATTTATCACTTCCAGGCTCTAGGGCATCATCTTTACGGTTCCCTCTTGAGGTCTACCCTTAAGACCGCTCCTCCTACCCCATTTCAACATCTCAGGATGTTGTTTCTCCACACTACCCAGCTTTTGTTTCGCACGTCACTTAGCATCAGCACGGTCGGCAACCCCCATTCTTGATTCTTCAGACTGCTGGGATTACAGTTTGCGCTAAGCGGAAATGAAGGATTCTTCCCACGAAGTCTCCCCAACAGGCCACGGTCGATTTGGCCTCTTTCCTCCTCTCCTTCAGACTACTAGTGGTGGGATACAATCCACTAAGTGACACTTTCTCTCGGAGAACAAGGGACTACATGAGAGACACGGGAATACACTTTCAGTCTGCTGGCTAGGTTGGAAACCGGCTATAAAGACAGGAATACATTTTGGATAGTTGGATCAACCTTGGGTCTACCCCTTCTCTCCTCCCTCCACGGGGTCAGCTGGTACCTTACTACTACCCCCCCACTACACCTCGTCCAGTCACTTCTACGCGTATCCTTCATCCCTTGGCCGCCCGCGGCCTTGGGTTTTATACTTTGGCAAGCACCCTATCTTCTGAGCGGCATCCTCACTGCCAGGCGGACTTCCATACCCGTCATCTACTCTCTCCCGTGGCGCTCCCCTGCCACCCCCCCTTGGTCCCCTGTGATGGTATTGCACTACCTCCTTCATGGGCGATACCTTGGGGCACAATTAGGGCATCACTGCCAAGGACCTTTCAGGGTCTGCCTGGGGTACATTCTTTCTGCACTTGCCTCCCGGCACATATTGCAGGATCTTTTCTTACTTGGATTGTGTTCTTTCTTTTGTCTTGTAGTGTACGCCATAGGTTTTCCTGTCGCTCACTGCCTGTTTGATAGTTAGGCGTCTCCTTTCTTCTCTTACTTGAGGCAGTCAGGGGCCTTTTATGATGCGGGAGTGTGCGGTTAGTCCCATACCAGAGGGACTTGGTGTGATGGTTTTTTCCTAGGAGGCGTGGAAGAATGGTTTCTTTCAGTACTGTAACGACCCTGCTGGATCATACAATAGGCTTAGGCTTATCCGATGCCGGAGCCTGGAAGGGTTACGGTTAGGCTAGTCAGTTAACTCTATCAAAGGGTTAACATGTGGACTAAGCAAATAGTAATGCTTAGACTGCGAACGAGAAAAGATATACTGGGTAGGTAGGGAAGTCTACGCTGCGAGTTCGGAAGGTCTCCGAGAGTTCCTGCAAGTTACGCTACCTGAGGTAGGTAGTTTCCGTACCTTAGGGAGTATAGTTACCCTACCTTGGTAAAGAGGTAACCGTACTTTTGTATAGGAATTACCCTACCTTTAGCGTAAAAGGTTACGCAAAGTTTCGGAAAAGTCACTGGATTGTTTGTTACGCAAGATCATATTGGAGGTTCGAATCTGGGCTCAATCGGGTCAGCGGTTGTTGGGCTACGAACCGGAGAAAATTTTACCTAGGGCGAACATTGCGAAATCTGAGTCCAACATCCCCCTCTGGCCACGATGTACAGACAATGCGTCATGGGTCAACTACAGGGAAGTTGCTAGTTTACTAGTAAAAGCCTAGGATTGATGACGGCGGTATAATACTATATACGTTGTCGACGTCCTTCCGAGCGGAAGCTGTTCGCAGGATATATGAGGGGGCATGGGGCGATCGAATGGTTAAACGAGAAGTGATTCTCTAGTGCATATACCACTGATCCTTATAAGCCTACGGTGGTAGGTAGGTAAGGTATACCGGAAGCCAAGGAGGCCTCCGGTTAAGTGGTAGACTTTCGACTCCCGTATGTCTCTGAAAGACTGTAAGATATCTGGAGGTTGTTAGTGAGCTCTAGATCGTAGTAGTCTTGTCTTAATTGCGGTGTTTATCGTCAGTGGCTACAGGTAGCGCCTGTATACACCAATGGCTTAAGTGTCTCATCACGTGAGTCCGTAGACCAAGCTATCGTGTCGAAGACAGTAAAAGACCATAGACTTGTCAAACGTAATCATTGTCTACGAGACTTTTATAGACGAATACGAATGGGAAAGTGAGCTCGATATTGGACTAGCTTATCAGTAACCTTTTAGTTCGCCACTAATATGACAGCGATATCAAGAGTTTTTTCCTGCAGTTGATTGTATTTATCCGGATACTGCATGAACACTTCACGTCGGATATTGAACTAGCAGAGCTGGCAAACATTCGGTGGAATGTTAGCCCGAGGCCCGGAGGAGATGGGCATGCTCGCGATGGTGGTGAGCGTAGGAGTGATGGAGAGGAGCTGGCAATATAATTCTACTTAAGTATATGCGAGACCTCCTCTCCAAAGACGATCCACTATCCTCTCGAGAACTTATTCAGTAAAGCTGCGGCTTAAAGATATTAAGTTTCACCGTTAAGGTTTTCTCTCTACATATTCGTTCTTCACTTTGTGTACGAAGAAGGATTCGGTACGGCCGCATCGGTGGGATCCATCTTCCCACAGCGAGCCCCCGTTACCGTATATCGTTTAGCGAACTTTTCGCTTAACTCATTCTCTCCTGATTAATTGATTAACCATTGTTGTGAACACCTTCCGATTCCGAGTCGCTTGTCTGGTACAAGAAGCATCGCGTGGAAACGCAGATGTCTGCCAACCTTGGTAGTGTGTCCATGCTACACAGAAGGCCAATGACCTCCGTTTACGAGTGTCGGTATTCACGGACCTACGAGGTCTTGAATGGCTTGCTATGCCCACACATCTCGAGGCGGCCCCGATTGACATTCCTGAAGAATGTTGGGATGTTGTCTTTGCCGACCCCCATCGTTTCTTGCACTCCTTCACACAGACCCCTCTTAAGGCTGGATCTACTGTTGATTGCCCTCAGGAGTTCACGTTGGCAGAGTTTGCCCAACAGTTCATCGAGCCTTACATTCTTAATGCAGTAGGCCAATAGATCAAAGCGGCAGAAACTCAGGTGCGATACTGGAATGATAAATCTCAGCGAATCTTCCAGCAAGAAATTGTTGATGCGGCAGCCAACTGGATGCGAGGACAACAGAGGTGCTTCTAGCAACTGTTTGTCAACCAGCAAGCCATTAACAATAGGGTCCATGCCTTATAGCGGGCAGTCAAGGAAGGTCACCAGATAGATGCGGAAAAAGATGTCATCATGACTGTCGCACCTACGATGCCAAAGGAACCTAGGTTACACTTCGCGTAGCTTTTGACGCAGATTCTGCAGGACCCGGAATATCAAGGGATGTTAACGGAGGCAGGATTAGTCTTGGCTTCAGGCCAGAGTCCAAGGGCACTGTCGCCTGAGCTATCACTTCACCCCTTTATTGAGCCAGTGGCGTTAGCTTTATCATTGACCATGAATAGAAATGGCTCTACCCGAACTCCCAGTCCGGCTATGGGTTCAATGCCCTCCGGAGTTGTGAAACAGCGAAAGACTTCGCCCGCAACTGGTGGTAATGCACCCTAGCCACGTGCTTCAAAGACCGACCCTACCGTCCAAGTTATTCCCCCTCCAGCTGCTGGAAGTGATGATGCACCATCACTGATCACCCATAAGCCTGCTTGGGCACCTCTACCACCGACTCCTGCGGCACCAGTCAAGCCAATAGGAGTTGGCCTGTTTGGCTCCACGGGCCGGGCTCTGTTCTCTCCACCACGTGGGGTAGGGGTATATCCGCCTTTTACCACGGAGCGACCACACACCTCGTGGGGCTTTCCTGGTTTTCGGCACGCAACACCAAGGACAGGTCCATGTGAACGTCAATGTCGCATAGATCACCTCTCACAGGAGGTGCGTGTTCGCCATCTACATCACTTTCCTTGTAACAGGCGTCGTGATGAGCCTGTAGTACGCCCAGATCACTCTTCAGACACTGCCGCACCTCAGCCCCCGGCCCCACCTCCTCAACCAAGACCACCCAAGTGTCGGTTTTGTAGGCGAAGAGGACATGTGGGACCACCGAGGGATCCTGATTCTTGCAGGCCTTTGTGGAATATCTGTTGGGTTTAGGAATGGGAACGGCCAACAATACCCCTAGTACCCGGATACCACCTCCTCCACCCGAGAACCCGGAACAACCTCCAGGGGGTAACACCCAAGCTGGAGATCAGGGGAGTGACGAGGAATCCTTGGATGGATACAATCGCCCTGGGGAGACCCACAGTAGAAATACTGGTGGCAATGGTGGTGGGAATGCTCATCCACCTGGTGGATACGTCGGCGCTGGGGGGAATCCAGGTGATTCCCGTTCCTCTGATAGCTTTGACGATGATGCCGACTCCCTACCTGATCTTACCCCATTCTTGGGACGGCGAAAGCCCTTCTGGAACGAGGCTAAGAATAGGAGATATGACCATTGGTCGGCTATGTTAGCTGCCTTCATTGAATGACCGAGTGGGCAATCCTCTCGTAACACCAGTGGGCTCTCTGCTACGGTAAGGCCCAAGAAGCCCCCAAGGTTAAGTAACATAACGGCTCTCCAAGTAGACACTACCAACACCAAACGGTTCCTCACGGACGGCGAAGTCCAATTCACTTATTTCAAGAAGTCCAGTTTGCACAACAGGGATAAAATTGGCTTGGTCGTTCCACTCTTGGAGAATGTAGCCAAGAACTGGTATTTAGGTATCCATCGTTACATGAGTGAGGATGAAGCAATGCGGATGAGTATCATCTTCAATCCTGACAATGAGCTACGAACCTGGGCAGGATTCCGAGCTCGGCTTGAAACCAGTTTTGTTGGGCATGAAGATCATGATCGCAACCTTGTTGAATGGATGCGTTTGTCTATGAAGCGTGGGAAGGTTGACGAGTACCTCGATAACGTGGTTGACCTCGCGGCCAGCCTCGAATACACCGATTCAAAGCAAATAATAGATCAGGTTCGGATAGGGATTACTTCTGAGTTGCGAATCGCATGGCCGTTAAACCAACCACATCCTACCGAAGCCAGTGCATATATCGATCTACTTCGTAAAGTTGACCATATCCTTCAAGACAACGCTAACTTTGGTAAAATGGTTGCCAAGGACCATGCTGGGTCAAGCAATTACAAGGCTAGCGATAAGCGCTCTTCCTCAAAGAAACCGGGGAAAAAGGAGAAGGGTTTGGGTAAGACAAAATCCCAACCCTCCCAGCCGAATAAGACCCCTAAGGTTGGAGAATCCGCGTATGCCATCACTTATAAGGGCATTTAGGATAACCTAACCGGAAAACGGCGCAAGTCTGGGCAGTGCTCTAAATGCAAGTAGCCTGGCCACTTCTGGCGGAAATGCACCTCATCTTCCCATGTTGTTCATTCAGCAAAGGCAAAAAATGAGCCGTCCGCTAACGAGGCAGGTCTTCAAGAGGCACAGGCCAGCAAGGTGAAACGCATTGAAGCTGCTCCTTCTTCAGCTGGCGATCAGAAACTCCACGAAGTATGTCAAGCCTCCCCACAGATTATGGAGGTTGATGCGGAGGAATCGGACTAATGTAAGTCTGTCATCAGGAGCAAACGAAATTACAAGAAACTAATGAGCCTCTAGATAAAGGAAGGGGCTGATCATGGGATTACCGGGAACGAGGCGAGAATCCGGAACGAATCTGGGTTATGTTAGATGTTCTGGGTCGCGTTTCTTTATTTCTTTTATCATCGGTTTTCCTTTCGAATCAAGGTTATTGGTTTTCCTTACGGGTTCGTGTTACTAGGAGAGTTTCCATGATTATGGATTGTCTTTGTTCTTAAAAAGTTTACTACGTCAAGCCGGACTTGATTAAGCAATCAAAGTTGATTTCCAGTTTACCTGAGGAGGGTTTAATGCCCGAAATCATGCAGGCGTGATAGTAAACATTCCCAGCCATTTATATTATTATTGAATTTTCACGACCCGTTGTGGCCGCCCTTGTGTCGAAAGGCAAGGGATACTACCATCAAAATGATTAATGAATTGAGACCTACAAAGCGAATGTGGGTACAAGACCCTCTAAAACATACTAGGTCTATCCGTGTCAGGGTACGACCTCAATTGAAACTTGGAGCAAGAAAGAGTACTGCCCTGGCTACACTCATACTAGATAGCGGTGCTACAGGCCCAGTCCTTATTACTCGCTAGCTTAAGGAAACCCAAATGCCATGTGTGCGGCATACAAAATATTGTCCTATCTCAGATGCGAGTGGAAATCAGATACCAGGATCGGGTATCCACTACACCAAGGAGGTGAAAATGCGTATTGGAGACCACGTGAATAAGATGCGATTTGAAGTCGCAGATATGAGTAACTCAAGGTTTGATGGATACCTACCAATGTCGTGGTTACAAGACCATAATCCAGACATTGACTGCAAACAAGGTATTCTGACGTGGAGATCAGGATATTGCAAGGCACATTGTTTAGGTCCCAAAAGACCTCTACATTTCATAACCGAAGAGGAAATGTTAGCCGCAGATGCTAGCTCAATTTACCTCTTAGGGATGGAACAGTTAACAGGTGAGGAGGGGGGAGGTATTAGGCTGAAGCTCCTATCTGAGTATAAGGACTTTGGGGAAATCTTTAGCCAACAGCGGATTGAATCCTTACCGGAGCATTCGATGTATGATCAAAAGATCGAGCTACTTCCGCTGTAACGACCCTGCTGGATCTTACAGTAGACTTAGTCTTATCCCATGCCGGAGCCCAGAAGGGTTACGGTTAGGCTAGTCAGGAAACTCTATCAAAGGGTTACCATGTGGACTAAGCAAATGGTAATGCTTAGACTGCGAACATGAAAAGGTTTACCGGGTAGGTAGGGAAGTCTACGCTGCGAGTTCGGAAGGTCTCCGAGAGTTCCGGCGAGTTACCCTACCTAAGGCAGGTAGTTACCCTACCTTAGGGAGTATAGTTACCCTACCTTGGTAAACAGGTTACCCTACTTTTGTATAGGAGTCACCCTACCTTGAGCGTAAAAGGTTACGCGAAGTTTCGGGAAAAGTCCTAGGATTGTTTGTTAAGCAAGATTATATAGGAGGTTTGAATCTGGGCACAATCGGGTAATCCGTTGTTGGGCTACGAACCGGAGAAAATCTTGCCTTAGGCGAACATTGAAAAATCTGAGTCCAACACCCCCCTCTGGCCCCGATGTACCGACAGCGCGTCATGGGCCAACTATAGGGAAGTTGCTGATTTACTAGTAAAAGTCTATGATTGAAGAGGGCGGCGTAATACCGTATACATTGTCGCTGTCCTTCCAACCGGAAGCTGTTCGCAGGATATATGAGGGGGCATGGGGCGATCGAATGGTTACACGAGAAGTGATTCTCGAGTGCATACACCAATGATCCTTATAAGCCTACGGTGGGAGGTATGTTAGGTATACCGGAAGTCCTGGAGGCCTCCGGTTAAGTGGTAGACCTTCGGCTCCCGTATGTCTCCGAAAGACTGTAAGATATCTGGAGGTTGTTAGCGAGCTCTAGATCGTAGTAGTCTTGTCTTGATTGAAGTGTTTATCGTCATTGGCTACAGGTAGCGCCTGTATGTGCCAAGGGCTTAAGTGTCTCGTCACGGGAGTCCGGAGACCAAGCTATCGTGTCGAAGACAGTAGAAGACGATAGATTTGTCAAACGTAATGGTTGTCTACGAGACTTGCATAGACGAATACGAATGGGACAGTGAGTTCGATATTAGACAAGCTTATCAGTAACCTGTTAGTTCGCCACTAACAGGACAGCGATATGAAGAGTTTTCTCCTGCAGTTGATTGCATGTATAAGGATACTGCATGAACACTTCACGTCGGATAATGAACTAGCAGAGCCGGCGAACATTCAATGGAATGTTAGCCCGAGGCCCATAGGAGATGGGCATGCTCGCGATGGTGGTGAGCTTAGGAGTGATGGAGAGTAGCTGATAATATAATTCTACTTAAGTATATGCGAGACCTCTTCTCCTAAGACAATTAACTATCCTCTCGAGAACTTATTGAGTAAAGCTGCGGCTTAACGATATTAAGTTTCACCTTCA